>CANXYC010592328.1:0-103904 GCA_948193065.1 Aleurites moluccanus | reverse complement strand
ACCATTAAGTAAAATGCTAAATTTGGACTGTTCTGTTACAAACAATATCGGAAAGCACCAAATTATTTCTATGTTCCTCTATTTTAATTAAATAATAAAAATGTTAAATATTTATCTTATAACGTATTTTGACATTCATTGTATAATAATAATATATTTGACATATTAAAATTTAAAAAAAAGAAAGTGATAAATGAAAATAATGAAAAAAAAGGCTTAGCATGTATATCATATTATATAACACTATTTGTCAAATTAAAAAAATAAAATTAAAAGGATCGAGACAGGTTTGGAAATTAATGCGCAGGGTTCCATGCGTGCAACATGATCCAGTTAGAATTTTTTTTTTATTTGAATTTTTTATTTTTTATTGTCATATGACATGAATTAAAATTATAAAAAATATATTATTATTTAATTTTTATATTTTAATTAATTAATAATTTCATTTGTTCCTTTTGAGAAATAAATTAAATGATCATTCACATTTATTTTTATTAATAAAATAACTCTTTGTAATTATTATTCTAATAATATAAAAAATTATATATGCATTCTAAAATAATTAAAATGAAAGGTTACATATTTTTGTTACTGTAAAATGTTTTTTCTTTATTTATAATAACAATATATTTTTTCTTTAAAATATATAGAATAATTTTTTTATTTTTAGAAAAAATTAGGTGAAAAATTCAGAAAATTTTAATTTGAGTTTTTATTAAAAAAAATGAGAGAATATATAGTATATTAAATTTTATAACTACATAATATATAAAATAATATTTTTTTTATTCACCTAATATAAAATTTTAGTTATTTTAAACAAAAATACTATTTTATAAATAAAAATAAATGTGAAGGACTAATTAATTTGATTCTCAAAAGGGATGGATGAACTTATTAATTAAATTAAATATAAAGGACTAAATAATAATATATCCTTTGTATTTTTAATTCATATCATATGTTATTAGGGGAAAGAGTAATTTTAATAAAAAAATATAATTGTGAACAGTTTTAAAAGTTTGGAGTATAATACTCTATTTTTAAGGATAGAATAGAATACTAGAATTATAAAAAATCGAAAAATTCAGAATACTTCAAGTTAATAGGCTAATTATATTTTAAAACTTTATTTAATTATTAATTATGAATAAATATATTAGTTTATGTTATAATTTAATATATTTACACTTATTATATAAAGAGAAAAATTAATTCAAAATTATTAAGTTAAATATATTATTTATAAAGGTTAATTAAAAAAAATTTAAACTATTCACAAAATTGTAATTTTATTACGAACTAAAAATTTTGACAATTTTATACATATATTTTTAATTTTTGACAAATTTAGTACGAAACTGAAATCCGGTCATAATTTTGGTATTGGAACTGATATGTTGATGTGATATTTATTATTATTATTTTTGTCATGTCAGCATTTGACTACGAAATCAAATCGAACTAATCAAATCAAATTAACTTGAATCGATAGATTCGATTTAATTTTTTAAATTTCAATTTGGTTTGATTAATTTTTTTGAAGTTTTAATTTTTTTATTCAAGTTGGTTTTCTTTAAAAAGAAACCGAATAAATCAAACCATATATATATATATATATTGGTTCAACCTGAATAACTTACTTTCTATTTCGATTTAGTTATTTTAATCTTCAAAAAAAATTGGAATATCTAAATTGAACCTAACCAATTTTAACAAATTAATATTTTTAGTATTGAATGACCATAAAATAAAATAATAATAATAAAAAGAAATAAAGGGTAAGCAATCGGTCAATTCAGTTTGAACTAAATCGAAATAAAACTCCCAAAATAAAACAGAAATAAAAATAAAAATTTTAAAAAAAAATTCAATTTCTTTTTGAAGAAAACCAAACTTAATAAAATAAATAAATTTTCAAAAAAATTAATCCAACTGAACTGAAAGTTTGAAAAATTAAATCGAACTAATCAATTCAAGTTGGTTTGATTCTATTTAATTTTCTAATCAGATGCTAATGTGACAAAAATAATAATAATAAATATTACGTCAGCTCCGGCACTGAAACTCTAATCGAATTTTTGTTTCGTACTAAATTTACCAAAAATTAAAAATATATTTATAAAATTACTAAAATTTTTAATTTGTGATACAATTATAATTTCACGAATAATTCTCAATTTTTTTATAATTAACCTATTTATAAATTAAATCATAACAAATTATACAATAAAAAAATGCACACGTTTTAAAATTTTCATGACTAAAAAATTTACATTTATAATTTGTTTAGTAAAATTACATTAGAGGATAAAAAAGATATTATCATTTATTTTTATTATTATTATTAAAGTTTTATTATATATTAATTTACTCATTGTTTTTTTTTTTTGTCATATGCATACATATATGGCTGACTTATGACTATAATTTCATCATAGTGTATGGATGTTTTTTATATACTCTTTTCATTCTATAAAATCATATTAATTTTTTTATATGTGTTAATTTCTAATTCAAACTATATTTTATTTTAACATTATAATAATATCGTTATTAAAAAACGTATTGAAATAGATATAATAGTTAAAAAATATAAAATATAAGAGAATTCTGATATAAAATTAAAATAATAAATGAATTAAAAAAGTTAAAATAGAAAAAAAAAATTATACAGTTTATAATTAAAATATTTATTATGGGACAAAAAGAATAAATATCATAAAAAAAAAAATTAATAATTAACTAACTTAAATATGCTAAATTTTTTATATTGGTTCAATCTGCATAACTTAATTTTTATTTTGATTTAGTTATTTTGATCTTCAAAAGAAAATCGAAATATCCAAATCGAACCTAATCAATTTTAACAGATTAATATTTTTGGTATTGAATGACAATAAAATAAAAATAAATAAAAGGATAAGTAATCGGTCGGTTCAGTTTGGACTGAATCGAAATGAAACTTCTAAAATCGAACCGAAATAAAAATCAAAATTTCAAAAAAATTATTTGATTTTTTTTTGAAGAAAACCAAACTTAATAAAAAAAAAAACAAATTTTCAAAAAAATTAATCCAACTGAACTGAAATTTAAAAAATCGAATCAAACCAATCGATTTAAGTTGGTTTGATTTTATTTAATTTAGTTGGTTCAATTTAATTTTCTAATCAGATAATGATGTGATAAAAATAAAAAAAAAATATCACGTAAGTTTCGACACCAAAACTCTGATCGGATTTTGGTTTCATACTAAATTTGCCAAAAATTGGAAATATGTGTATAAAATTATCAAAATTTTTAATTTATGATAAAATTGTAATTTTATGAATAATTTGTTATTTTTTTATAATTTACCTATTTATAAATTAAATCATAAGAAATTATACAGTAAAAAATGCATACATTTTAAAAATTGCATTACTAAAAAAATTACATAAATTTTTGACTTATGACTATAATTTCATCATAGTGTATGGGTGTTTTTTATATACTGTCTTCATTCTATAATAATTGTATTAATTTTGTATATATCTTCATTCAATTGTCTTAATTTTTAATCCAAATTATATTTTATTTTAATATTATAATAATATCATTATTAAAAAATGTGTTGGAAATAGATATAATAATTAAGAGATATAAAATGTAAGAGATTTCTGAAGTGAAATTAAAATAAAACATGAATTAAAAAATTAAAATATATAAAAATAATAATTATACAGTTTGTAATTAAAATATTTATTATGGGAAAAAAATATATATAAAAAAAAAACAAGCATTTAATAATTAACTAACTTAAATATGCTAAATTTTTTAATAATTAATTAATGATATTAATTAATTTGGAATCAATTGAATCAAATTACAACATAGTTGAGATGGTAAGATTTGATGTGAACTTTCACTTAATTTTAGGGTTATATAATATATGTATATTAGCTTTTGTTGAGATTGGTTTTGTTGAAATATCATACTAAATCCCACATTAAAATATTATAAAAATAAATATTAAAAAATATATAAATAAATAATTAGAAGGAATATTAAAATAATAAATATTTTGTATGGATTAAATATATATATATATATATATATATATATAATTGGGCTCTCTAACCTCAATAGATAGTTTTTGAGGTTAATAAACCTAAAAATATATATGCTCCTAATATTTCTAATACGATATCATAATTTAATCAATTTATAGATATGGAAAATAATTTATACCTCTTTTATATTATAATTTGGAATTGAAATTTTAATTTATTTTTCATTTTCACTTCACAGAAAACTCATGTTGAGTTCTTAATTTCATCACGTGAAAATACTCTTATTGGGTTTAATTTTATCAATCTAGTTCTCATAATAGATTTGCAAATGTCAAATGGATTTAATAAAAATTTTCTTTGTCCAATTATCACTTGAAATGAGTGTTCAGATAATAAATATCTCACATGAATTAAATATAAAATTTTGAATGAACATATATATAATTAGACTTTTTAACCTTAATAACTAACATTTGAAGTTGACACTCTCATAATTATATAAACTCCAATATTTATAATATAGTAAATTCAAAAAAGTTACAATCACAACTTGAAATTTATCATAATATTATAGCGGGTTCTTTCTTAGTTTTATTGGGCCGGAACCCATTAATTTTCAATTAACAATAACAATAAAATTACCTATCAGTACCAATAAATTCTACTAGTTGGGTTGAGATACGTTAATTTTCAATTATCAATATCAGTAAATTCTGCGAATTGGGATAGGATTCATTAATTCTCAATTACTAATACCAACAATTATTAAGTGACAATTAGACCAAATCAGTTACCATTTAAGCGGGGTATTAAGATATAAAAATAAAATATCTCATATTGGAAGAATAATCAAATCATAAAAAATATATATAGATTTAAAGAATAATTATCTAATGACTAGTTCTAATTTTTAATTATAATTACACTTTAAACTTATTATGAAGTCAATATTATTCCATATAGATTTGACCTCCTCTCATTAACTTTTTAGACCCATAGTAAAAAATTTATCTTATTTGCTTCGAATCCTCAGTTTCACTTAATTATAATAATACTAGAGATAAAAAAAAAAAAAAACTTACTAGTCAATTAAAATAAATGCTTTTGCAATATTTCATTGTGATATTTTATTTGAAGGAAGAAATATAATTTATATAAAAAATAAATTTTAAAGTTAACTCTTAAAATAATTTTATTTTATTTCGCTATTAAATTAAGGCACAACTTCTTATTTAAATTTATTAAACATTCAAAAATAATTGATGATCATTTGAAAATTAAACTATTTATTTTAATTTAATTATTGAAATAAAAGTTATTGACTATGTTATATTCTAACATGAATAGCTAAAAAAATAATACAATTAAATTTATCCTTGAATGATACATAAAATGAAATTTTAAATTATTATATAGACCTTACTTTTTTTCTTCTTTTAACATTGAAAATAAAAATCAATTTTAAATTTATTGTTCAGATAAAAATAGCTTATCACTAAACTATCTCGGCATACACATAAACCCACTTAAATGGCAAAATAAGGAAAATTCGTAAACAACATAAAACACAAACCATTCAAGGAATCTATTTGTACACACACTTTTCTTTTTTGTAAGACTCACCAGCTCCAAACATATTAGCTAGATTCAATTAATCAAAAAATTTCTTTTAATTTCCAGAAATTCTTATTACTTCTATTATTTATATAAATAAATAAATAAAACAATTTATTTATTTATTTATTTTTTATCAAGTGGATAGCAATTTATTTTAATTAACTAGTTCTTCCATCCCTTTTGAGAAAATAAATTAAATGGTCATTCACATTTATTTTTATTAATAAAATAACTCTTTATTATTATTTAAAATAATTTTTAACAGTCAAGAACATATTTAATAGTAAAATATTAAAATATCCTTGATTATAAGTAAAAACAAAATTCACATTAATCAGTGATTTTTTCTATTTGTCTATAAATTTAAAATTAATTTTGATACATAATTGAGATAATATTTTTTAATTCAATGGAATATAATTTTTTTAAAAATTTTAAAAAATATTTATATTATGCTAATAATATAAAAAAAATATTTTAATTAAAAAAATTAAATATCATTTCAAAATAAATAAAATGAAAGGTTATGTATTTTTTGTTAGTGTAAACTTTTTGTTGTAATTTATAATAACAATATATTTTTTATTATTGAGTTGAATTGATTTAGAAAAAAATAGGTGAAAAACTTTAAAAAAAAATTAATTTGAGTTTTATTAAAAACAAATAAAAAAAATAGAAATAATATAGCATATTATGTTTTATAACCACATAATATATATAAAGATATTTTGATATTTTCTATTCACTTAACATAAAATTATAGTTATTGTAAAAAAAAAAAAAATATTTTGTTAACAAAAACAAATAAATGTAATGAACTATTTAATTCATTTCTCAAAGGGATAGATAAATTTGTTAATTAAATTAAATATGAAGAACTAATTTAATTTATATCATATGTTACTAGAAAAGAGAGCAATTTTGATTAAAGAGTACAATTATGAACAATTTTAAAAATTTGGAGTATGATAGTTCATTTTTAAAGAAAAGAGTAAAATATCCGAATTATAAAAAATAAAAAATTCAGGGTATTTCAAGTTAAGAGGCCAATTATATTTCAAAATTTTATTTATCTATTATATTATGAATAAATATAGTAGTTCGTATTATAATATAATATATTTACACATATTATTAAAGGAGAAAAAATAATTCAACATTATTAAGTTAAATATACTATTTATAAATTAAATTATAACAAAATTATATATACAACAAAAATGCATGCATATCTTTTAAAAATTGCATTACTAAAAAATTATATTTATAGTTTGTTTAGTAAAATTACATTAGAGGATAAAAAATTATAATCATTTAATTTATTATTATTACTATTATTAAAATTTTATTATTTATTTAGTCATTCTTATTTTTTTCCTCTCGCATGCATACAAATATGGATGACTATATATATATATATATATATAAGACACGCATTTAATAATTGACTAACTTAAATATGCTGAATGTTTTAATAATTAGTTAATAAATTTTACAGTAAGTAATTTGGAATCAATAATATAATATATGTATATTAGCTCTTGTCAAGATTTGGTTTGCTTCGAGATTCTCAGTTTCACTTAATTACAATAATACTGGAGATAAAAAAAAAATTACTAGTCAATTAAAATAAATGTTTTTGCAATATATCATTGTGACATTTATTTGAAGGAAGAAAAAATAATTTTATTTTATTTTACTATTAAATTAATACAAAATTTATAGTTTTTTTTTTCTCTCTTCTGAAGGTGCGATCCATCTCATTAATTTTTTTTTAACACTAACTACTAAATATAAATGTTATGTATAACAAATAATAATAATAATAATAAAACTTTTTATTTAAATTTATTAATCATTAAAAAATAATTGATGATCATTTGAAAATTGAACAATTTATTTTGAATTCAGTTATTGAAATAAAAGTTATTGACTATGTTATATTCTAACATGAATAGCTAAAAAAAATAATAATATAATTATAATTAAATTTATCCTTGAATGATACATAATTTTCATATCACTTAAAATGTTGCCTATTTCAGTGACTGAAAGAAATAATATTTTTATATAATTTATGTATTAAAATATAGTAATTTTATGATCCCACTTAAAATTACTATTATTATTATTATTTTAGACCCTACCACTTAAAGAGGAAAACAAAAAGTCCTATTATTATTGTTTGGTCAAATTAAGTTTTATATTCTTATTATATAGACCCCACTTAAATGGAAAAATAAGGAAAATTCACACACAACATAAAACACAAACCATTCAAGAAGTCTATTTATACACGCATTTTTCTTCTTGTAAGACTCACCAGCTCCAATCATATTGGTTAGATTCAGTGAACCGGAATTTTTCTTCTAATTTCCAGAAATTCTTATTTTTTTTTTATGGAGTCTTCATCACATTCCTCCATTAATAAGGTTTTGATTCAAAATATTAAGGAAGAGATGTTTTTGGATATTGATCCTTATTCCCTCATTGTCAGTTCTGCTTACGATACTGCATGGCTAGCCATGGTACCTGATACTCGTGACCCTTCACAACCCATGTTCAAGAATTGCTTGGATTGGGTTCTTAGCAACCAAAAAGAAGATGGGTTTTGGGGAGAGAGTGATGGCCATGGCTTGCTTAATATTGCAGCCACTATTGCTTGCATTGTCGCACTTAAGAGATGGAATGTTGGGGAAACAATGATTGATAAAGGTATATCAAGTAGTTAATTATTATTCCTATTTTTTTTTCAAAGATATAAATGATCAGGAGTATTTTCTGATTCATCATTTACTACTAATTTTCCTTTAGATGAGTTTAAAAAAATGTTTTCACACTTAATTTACTTTTAATTATTAAGTCTAAATGGAATAATATGCTAGTGCATGGACTCATTAGTCAGAGTCTAAGTCTAGCTCCAAAATAATACCTGCTGCGAATTTTCCGTACTACAATATATAGCCTGATCAAGAATAAAAGTTCCGAAAACCATATGGAAAGCATATCCACATCCACTTGTGGATCAAACTGACCTTTAAAATAATTTGATTTGATTTCTTAACGGAGTTTTAATTAATTAATAATTAATTTGTTAAATGATCTGTTATTAATTTTGGGATAATTACGTCCCAAAAGTTAGTTCAAATAAAATTAGAGTTCAAAATCTATATAAATCTCGTTCAAATAAAATTAGAGTTCAAAATCTATATAAATCTCATACTTTCAATTTGAGGTTTACCAAATCTCATACCTTGGTCAACTATGCGGTTAAACAACCAACGTTTCTTGGCGGCTTTTACTCTTAACGACACTGATCCCTGGCCTGAATTCGGATTATTTTTTCTCGAAACTATCAATAATTTTAATATGTAAGATTATTTTTTCTCGAGACTACTAATAATTTTAATTTGGTCTGTAGGATATTCTTTTTAAAGTCTCAGACTTTCGGCGCGCCTAGGTTTACTATGATACCAATTTTTATGAATTTTAAGAGAACCACATTCAAAAAGCTAGCTCAAGTGATTGAAAAATCCAAAATCCATATAAACTCCACATTGAAATCTTATATTTTCAATATGGAATTCACGAAGTTTCATGTCTTAACTAATTAATATTGTAGCATTTTCGAATTTCACTTTGAAAGTATGAGATTTTAATATGGTATTTATATAAATTTTGGACTCTCTAATTCTTTGAACTAATTTTTAGAGTGTGGTTCTCTCAAAATTCCTAACAATTAGTATCATAATAGACTCATGCGTGTGGATAGTCCGAAATTCGGTGCAGACCATATCAAAATGACTGGTAGTCTCGATAAAAAATAATTCGATTTGATTTCTTAACGGAGTTTTAATTAATTAATAATTAATTTGATAAATGATCTGTTATGAATTTTGGGATAACTATGTCCCAAAAGTTAATTCAAATAATTGGAGAGTTCAAAATCTATATAAATGACTGATAGTCTCGACAAAAAATAATTCGAATTTGAATCAGTGTCAGGATTAAGAACCTCGAAAACGTTGGCTGTTCAATTAGGGAGTCCACATTGAAAGTACGAGATTTATATAGATTTTGGATTCTCCAACTTCTTAAATTAACTTTTAGGGTGTGGTTTTTCCAAGATTATCAAGATAGGTTAATTAATATTTTGATTATTTGTGTTTTTTTTTTTTTTATCAGGAATGGCATTCATTCAAGCAAATGCAGACAAGCTAATAGGAGACATATATGAATCATGTCCACGTTGGTTTGCCATAATCTTCCCTGCAATGCTTGAGCTTGCTCATACTAATGGTATTAAGATTATCTTCCCTGACTGGTTAAAAGGGGCAGTAATGGGTACATTTTATAAAGGGCAGGAAATTATTGAAAGGTATATATATACTTCTTTTTATTAATTAACCTTTAACTACTGTAGCTCCAACTCTGAGATTTTAAGTTCTAAATACGAATTAAAATTTGATTATATATTGACAAATTCTTTTTTATCCTTTTAATAACAGAGAAAAACTTGTGGACAATGACCAATACACTCCATTATTAGCTTATCTTGAAACCTTGCCTTTGTACAATATTGATCAAGAACATATTGTTAAGCACTTGTCTAATGATGGCTCCCTATTCCAATCTCCCTCTGCTACAGCACGTGCTTTCATGGCTACTGGAAATAAACAATGTTTAAATTACCTACAATCTCTAGTTCAAAAATTTCCTAATGGAGGTTAGAATTATTTAGTTACTTTCTTTTTATTATAATAAGTTAATATATAATTAATATTTTTGTATTTATTGTGGAAATTAATTAATTTTGTAATATTGCAACACAGTTCCACCAACATATCCCATGGATGAAGAACTAATAAAGCTTTGCATGGTCAACCAATTACATAGACTGGGTTTGGCTGAGCATTTCAAGCAAGAGATTGAACAAGTATTGGAACCAGTTTATAGGTAATTAATATATAAAAAATCAAGTTTTGACTAGTGCTACGTACTGAACTAAGGGCAAATAAAATTGCTGAGTTCGAATTGTAGTTAAAGAGCTCAAATTAATTTAAAAATACTAATTAATTACTTAACCACTAATTTTTAATTTGCTTTAATTAATTGTATCAGGAATTACATGAATGAAGAATCATATGCAAAACCAATACACTCAATTGCAGCAAAGCTATACAAAGATTCTTTGGCATTTTGGCTTCTACGGACGTATGGTTATAATGTATCACCATGTATGAGTTCTAAACCCAGTGCTCGTTGATTACTTAATTTATTTATTCTCTCATATTAATGTTAATGACATGATCAATTAATTTATTTTTGAATTTTGAATTTTCAGGGATATTTTGTTGGTTTTTACGTGAAGAAGAAATTAAAGATCATATTCAAAATAACTATGAATTATTCTCAAGTGTAATGCTTAATGTTCACAAAGCAACTGATCTAATGTTTCCAGAAGAATATGAATTGGAGGAGGCTGAATCATTTTCAAGGACTTTACTTGAGAAAATCATACCAATGGAATTGGAAATAGAAAACCAAAAGATTTTTCAATTCCCAAATTTCCACAAAGTGGTAAATTACTAATTATTATCATTCCCTATAAGTATCATAGTGCATATCAAAAACATCACCATCTCAATATATATTCAAACTTTTGAATAATATGATTTCAAAAACCATTTGAAAGAAACAAAAAAATAAAATAAAAAATTCAATAACATAAATCTGTAGTCTCTGGACATCTCTGTCAGCGGACTCCCCTAATTTCTTAAGTCAAGAAATAATTAAAGACATGGAAAATATTTTCCGAACTTCTTGTTAATGGACAGTATAATTATGGGAAATGAGAAACTTTTGCAATAAGCACTACCAAATATTTATCCCATTACTAATGAATCTTTGATTCAGTGATATTGTAATTTGTCTCCATGACCGAAAAATTTAGAGTTCGAGTGTGTTTTTACCCAAAATTTATCCAACTAATTTACAAACAACAAAATTATAATATATATACATATATAATGGATCTATTATATATATACTTTTGCTAATTCTAATTTTCTCAAATTTTTTTTAATATTGCAACCATAATATTACCCAGATCATGAATGAGTTGAGGTTGCCATGGTTGGCTCGGCTGGATCACTTAGAGAACAGAATGTGGATTGAAGAAAAGAATGTCAGTGCTCTATGGATAGGAAAAACCTCCTTTCTTAGGTATACAAGATTTCATACTCAGTATAACAGAAGAAAAGGACTAGAATGAAAATTATAAAATTTAGATGAACTAACAAAATAATTTTTGACATCAGATTTTCAAGCATTCACAATGACAAGCTAGTGCAACTTGCAAAACATAACTTTGAGTATCGACAGTCGATTTACATAAAAGAATTGGAGGATCTGAAAAGGTAATTAATTATAAAAATTATTTCGTGTAGAATTAAATAATTCATTAGAAAACGTAACTTTATGATTCATTTTCTTGTTAAAGTTATTAAAAATCATGTGTTGGTTTAATATGACAGATGGTCTAAGGGATGGGGCCTTACTGATATTGGATTTGGTAGAGAAAAAACAACATACTGTTACTTTGCAGTTGCTGCAAGTACTTCGCTGCCTCAGGATTGTGTTACAAGAATGATAGTTGCAAAGAGTGCAATAATTATTACAGTTGCTGATGATTTTTATGACATGGAAGGTTCTATTGACGACATGAAAAACCTCACAGATGCAGTTCAAAGGTACTATATATACAGATTCATATAACACAAATCTGAAAGACCAATCAGATTAGTTTTTGTTATTTCCTCTAAATTTTTTTTAATGAATTTGACAGATGGGATGCTAGAGGCTTAAGTGGCCCTGGTAGGACTATCTTTAATGTTCTCGATGATCTCGTAAGAGAAATGGCTGCAACTCACCTCCAGCATGAAGGAACTGATGTAACAAATCATCTTCGATATATAGTAAGTCTTTGGCAATTTTCATATATATATAGTAAGTCTTCGATATATATATATGGTTGATTGTTTCTTGCCTGATCTTAACATTAATTCTGACAAATTAATATTGAAGTGGTATGAGACATTCAATGCATGGTTTACTGAAGCTAAGTGGAGCAGAAGTGGATTCAGACCATCAGCAGAAGAGTATCTTAAAATTGGCATGATATCTGTTGCTACACATACTCTTGTTCTTCCAGCTTCTTGTTTCTTGAACCCTAGTTTACCAAAACATAAACTCAAGCCAACACAATATGAAGACATTACCAAATTGCTCATGATCATCTCTCGCTTGTTGAATGATATGCAAAGTTACGAGGTAAATATAACAATATTTATTTGATTTGATTCGAATGTTTGATATTATATAATTTTGGAAGATAATTAATTATCTTGTTCAATCACAGAAGGAACAAAAAGAAGGAAAACAAAACTTTGTTTTGCTCCACATGGAAAAAAATTCAGAAGCAGAAATTGAAGATTCAATAGCATATGTTAAAGAAATGGTGGACGAAAAGAAGAGAGAGTTCATTGAGCATGCTTTAATGGATGGATTTGATGATTTATCCAAACAATGTAGGCATCTTCATTTGTCATGTCTAAAAGCATTTCAAATGTTCTTTGATTCTAGCAATAGATATGACTCCAGCACAGACTTGCTTGAAGACATTCAAAGGGCATTATATCTACCTGTAGAAGTAGGAGCGTCAAGGTCCTTAAAGCTTCCTCAAGAACCAAGGCCATTGATGCCTCCAGCACCTCTGCATTCTTCCCGATCAGGAAAGAGACATAATCAAACAATTGCCAAATATCAATTTGATCAGAGTTTCAGGAACTACAACATTAATTATACTGCCAAACCTGATGTTTGGCCTCGTTTAAGAGATCGATCCATGAATATGCCCATGTCATTAAACTTCAAAATGTGTTTCATATAAGAAAACTGTTCCACAAGTCAATACAGAAAATAAATCGCTCAATAAGGCTCGCCTTGAAGTTTGTGAAATTCAAGATATCAGTAAGCCATCATTTGGTGGCTTCTTTGTATATATTTGGTTAGCCATGCTTGTAAGCTTACTAGAATTTTGCTTTGTATTTCAGTTAATAACGAGAAATCTATTTTAATCTTAATGAATAACAATACGACCTATGTAATAAACTATATTTGCAAAAGGAAAAGTATAAAATTGGTACAAAAGATAAAAAGATGAGGAATCTCAGATGAAATGTAAAAGAATTGTATTATGAACACTTTCCACAAGGACAAAGACAAGTCAAGATAAATGTTTATGCTGAATTAGCCAATTTACAATCTTTAAATGGAAGAGTAACCAGTTACATTCACAATCTATTCTGTAAGTGGAGCGTATTCTGTCCACACAGACATGGTCCAAATTCAAAATTCTTTTTCTGCAGCATCTCACCAACCAAATGGACCACAGGGTCTAAACTAGGATCCCTTGTCACGGCACAATATGTACAATGTTGTTTTTACCATTTCTTGTTTTCCATAAGCTATTGCAGAGACACCCCACGAAGAAAGGCTGAGAAGATTTCAAGGGACTCTTTTCGTTTGAAGGTAGGCACATCATGGCCAGCTCCTTTAAATGTTGCAAATGTGAGCCCCACATATTCTTGATACCAGCCACTGACCTGATATAAAGAATAATACCAATAATTATGGGCATTTCTTTAGATAATCCTATTAACTGAAGTAGACTAGTTCTGGTTTATGCTATTGTCACAATTACCTGATTTTGGTGGTACCAGGGCCTCCATATTTTAACAATTGGCAGTTTCAGAGAACGAATGCTGTTTCTTGTGGACAGTACAGAGACTCTTCCATCTGTATCTCCACTGAGCCGCCCAAAAATGATATTTGTGAGTTTAAAATAGAAAATTTCGTTATAGTTAATTTTTGCTAATCCATTTTGTTCAGGGGAAAAAAATTTAAGATACCGGCTTCTACAAGGTTATGAAAGGTAGGGAATGCAGACCTGTAGAGCCATATTCTAATTCCTGCTGCAATCAGCTTCTTGTATATGGGAATAACTGTTGGCTTCGCATTTGACCACATATCAAATACTGTATTACTAATTCCAAGAAAGAATATATATGTTAGTTATTCTGTATAAAATCTACATACATGTACTACAACACATATTTTTAATAAAAGTTATAATCGGCATAAAGAAACATGGATTGTTGGATTAATTACTTGCAGAGAATCCACTCCTTTACTTGGTAACCATCACTGACTTGTAGGGCCTTTTGAATGTTTGCTCTGTTGTAGAAAACTTTTGCATGTTCCGATAGGCATGGATCATAACCAGCCATCATTGTTGACATCTGAAAAGCATATATCAACCATCAATTAATTCTAGATCTTTAATCTTGTTTTCAACTTCAAAAAGTTCACCAAAAAATTAACAATACATGATCTAAGAAAACTGAAATTATCCTTTATTACCATCATAGATAGAGAAAACTTGAATTGTGGATATTTGTTTTTTGATGGACACTTTGGGGTGTAGATGATGTAAATATTTATCCTCTCATACTGGCTTAGCATCTGTTCAATGGCTAGAATACAATTATGGTCATACCAAGTATCATTCCTCCTAAAGTTGCAGCTTTGTTTGATTAGAGCATAAGTTTCATCTGATATAACAGCATGGCTCCAAGCATAATCCACCATGCTAATCCAGTCCTCAGTATCACTAATTTGAGGACTATCCATCTGCAATACAATAGTTGTTGCATAGTATTAGTGCCCTCCGCCCACCCCACCCCCCCTACTAGGCTGAGTAATCCTGTATTAATAAATTTCAACATAAGCTAAAAATTGAGCCCACTTATCCATATGTAGCATATCCAAACTCGACAGACTTTTGCGTACTATATATATATATATATGGAATATATTCTTAGACCCACAATTATGCTTCCATGTGAGACATATTGTAGGTATGAAAGCTATAATTGGACCTTAACTGCAATCTTGAACTATATTTATGCATAGAAATTGTGACTGTATCCAAGGCAAGCAATAAACTAAATGGAATATAAAAAAGCATCCATGTAACTGAACCTCAAAAATTACGCTAAATCAAGCCTTAGCTAAGTTGAGCTTATAATCGAATCTCATACCATGATTCCCCTGAGGTCAATATGAAAGAAAGGATTCATGTTCTTGTCAATTATAAGCTCAGCAAGCTCTGGAATATATTTTCCTGTTAATAGATAAGAGGAACATTAGCCTAAGGTTGGAATATAATCAAGATGTGTGCAGCAAAATCTTGGAATTGTGGACAGTGACAGAGCCAGAAAAATTTGTTAAGGGAGGCCAAATTTTTTATACCATGATTAATATCAGTGTAAATATAATTAAGTTAATTTCTATATATCTGAGGAAAATCTTCACCTATGCATTTTGGAGGTTAGGGGGGCCATGGCCCTCCTGGTCCCCCTCCCTCTGTCATTGATTGTGAAATACCTGCATAGCTCTCTCCTGCAATATAAAGCGGACGAGTTCTGTACAATGGGAACTTGATAAACCACTTATGTAGGAAAGCATATGCATCAGTGGCTGACAAAGTGATTCAAAGAGTGAAATGATACAAAAATTAGTAATTTTTCAGACACTAGCTAGGGAATCCAATATTAGCAATATTCACAGATAATTACCTGTTTGTATGCAACTCACTTGTAAGATCATCTCCCAGAATATTGTAATCAGGACTAGTATTTGACTAAGAAAAGCCAACTCCAATTGGAGATTCTAGGAATAACAAATTAGCATCTGCATCATTAAATAAGTAAAGAATTTCAGAATTGATATCTGCATCATTAAATTAAACCATAATTGCTCATCTCATATTGGCTTTAAGGCACAAAACTGAGGACCCCGCACACATGCGCACACACACACACACACATATATATACACCTCTATTCCAAGAGAAAGGATTATAATTGAGTCCATGTCCATCTTTGTCCAATAGCAAAGGGCCAATTTCTTGTGTTGCTCCAAGTCCCACAGAAGAATACCCAGGACCTGAAAGATGGAGCAAGTTATCAACTTCTTAGAAAACAAAACACTAAATAAAAAAAAAACAGAGGAAGGATTATTAAAAAGAACTAAAGAAATGTCACCTCCATTAAGCCAAAGCAGAAGAGGTTTTAACTCAGGTTGAGTAGTGGCCTCAAAAAACCAGTAAAATAATGCCCTTCCATTCTCTTCATTCACCGTAACAAGGCCAGCATAGTGCTTGAAATTCACAGGAGGCTGCCCAGGCAATTCAGTTACAAGATGCTCATTTTCCAATTGTTCAGCAGCCAATCGCCTGTGCCCAACACCCATCACAAGCTCAACTAAGATTACACCAACAAGTGCCAAACTCAATAACAAACCTTTTACCTCAGAAACCGAATCCATGTCCATAATAAATAAATTACTTAAAAGCACAAGCCTTTGTTTTCTTTAATTTTCTCTGTGTTGTTCTTGAACAAACACAGATGAATTAAAAGAAAACTTAAAGAAGACAAACTCCTAATCAGATCATAAACATTGTAATTTGTCAAAATTAAATTCACAGAACTTGAAATTAAAAGAAGATAAAATTGTGAAGTTTGTTATGACAAATTCAAATTATCCCGATATGTGCGGTTCCGGTACAGGCATTGAGGGCTCGCCGTGTAAGAAGCCTCAAGCAAGATTACAGAGTGGAAGTCAGCATTTTTGCTTTTTAAATAACCTAAATTGAAACAAATTAAATCCATATTCATTTCATAAAGAAAACAGAAAGTTAAAAACCATATATATTCAATAAATCTTTCTAAAATTCAAATACGTAAAGAAACATTCTAAAATAGAGCAAATTCATTAGCTGTTTCCACATTTTCTAAATAAAGAATTTTTTTTCTAAGACTACATGCAGAAGAACTGATTTGAAAGAATTCTTTCTTATGTATAAGCTGGCCGTGGGGTCGCATTCCACAGGTGTTAATTTAATTATTTTTTTATTTATATTAAAAATTATTCAATCCATTTCAACTGCTTAATTTTAAAATTAATTGAGATTAGCCATATAAATTATCTATTTTCATTTCAAACAATTTAGAATTAGCTGTATAAATTATTTATTTTCATTTTAAATGATTTTGAATGATATTTCTTATAATTAAAATATATTTACCTTACGTTTAAATGTATAGATTTAAATTTTAAATTTAAATTTTATATTTTATATTTTAAATTTATAATTTGAAATTTATAAATTTATAAATTTATTGTTTGGCAAGTGTAAGAAATTTAGAAATTTAGATTTAAAATTTATTTTTTAAATAATTATTTAAATATAAATTTAAATTTAAAAAATAATAATTCAAAACTATATAACAAAATAATAATTATATACGTAATTCATCTAATTTTATAGACTCAAATAAAGGATTTGATTCAAATCTAAATTCAAATCTTAAATTTATGTCATCCAAACATACCATTAAATCATATTGTACTCTTTTTTTTTTTTTTTTTTTTTTTTTTTTTATCTTTTTTGTTATAATATGTTTAACATTTTTAATCAGAATTTTTTTATGTTTATGTTTCACGCGTCCAAATCATTTTAATAATTTAAATTAAAAAATAACTTATAAAATTTTTTATAAATTTATTACATATATTAATTTATATAATTAATATAAAAGTTATATTAATTATATTTTTAAGCCATATGTACACTTGTCTAATGGCAATTGTAGGTGACATTGATCACCTATACATTTATATATTATTATTTTATTAAATTATTTGATCATTTTCTTATTTTCTATTTTAATTTACAATAACTATTTTATTTTTTTAACGAAAAGATAATTAGTTATATATTAAGGAAAAAGCCCCTTACAAGGATAAAAATAATAACACGACTAACATAATCTTCAGCTGATATATTCCTTCAGAAAGAATATCAACAATAAACCATACAGAATCATAAAGTAAAGAAAGTCACAACCACTTTATAGATGTCCATTTTTGCTTCACTAGAGATCATTGATCTAGTTGAGAGAGGTTCAACACTGGATAAGTAGGGATAAGACTATTTGTCTATAATAGATGAGTGTGGTTAGATTAGATTGAGTTAAGTATATCTATAAAAAATTTCTTGATCTTTAAATAAGTTCAATTAAATTTCTTTATAAAAATTTTTATTTTTCTTTAAATATTGAAGAGAGAAAATCAATTCTGAAATATTGCTAAAAAAATATATACTTATCGTTAGATTATATTTCAATGTGCATAAAAATTTGTATTTAATTGATGCTCCAAATAACAAAAACTCGTATCAAAAGAACCATCATAAGATGATGAAGAAAAAAAACTCCCAAATGAAGTTAGAGACATATTGAAAGTGCATAAAAAAACAAAAACATACCACAAACTTGCAATATTTTACAACAAATATTTATTTTATAATAAATTTTTCATATGCTTACATTTGGAGTTCAAATAGTCTATAAATTATCTTCACTAAATTTCATTATATTTGAAGTTTATTTGCATACAAAACCCAAAACCAAGCTTAAAATAAACTTGTGTACAATTTAGGCTATTGCCCAAAACTTTGGATTTTTGCAAATCACTTCTATAATTAATAAAACCTACACTAATCCACTCCAAATACTCCCAATAGATGCTCCGTTAAGTTTGATTCAATTTGAAATCTATTTGTCCTTTCAATTTAAAGATTAAAATTGCAAACCCTAAAAAGTAATTTAGGGATTTTGAGGGAGTTTTGAATCTGTCTGTTTTTTCTTCATTCCTTTGGTTATTTGAGGTTGGAAATCATCAATTGGAGACTAATATACATTATTTGGTATCAGAGAAAACTAGGATTCAATAATAATAGAGGTCAAGATTTTTAAAGAAGTAAAGAAGAAGAAAAGGTTTTAGCAAAATAAGTAATTCTGAATTTAAAACAAATGAAAGATAATAATGAAAAATAATTTCAAATTGAAAAGCATGTAAGAAAAACTAGTGCAACAAAGAGGTAAAATTTGGTGCAAGAGAAAAGCAAGATAATAATTGCAATGAATAAATAAATTGAAAGTAAAGTAAAGCTGGAAATAGATATTAGGGTTCAAATCATCAAATATGAATATTCCTTACATCATTAGCCTTTTATATGCTTTATAATAATATTAATAATAATAAAGCTAAAGTATCAATTAGTTAGCATTTGATCGATTTGGGAAAAGAAACAATGAATTTTTTTCATGCTTGATCAAATCGGGTAATAAGACAAAACAAGAAAAATGGCTATTAATTAAATCCACATGGGCTGATTTTAAGCACAAAAACTAGTGAAATTCAACTAATAAATAGCCTCACAGGTTTACAAAAAATTGGTGGGCCACATGTACCAATATTAGCCTACCAAATCCAAAAATAAGGTCACTTATTCATTCTTCACTTTTGGGCTAGATTTTGATTCACTTTACAAGAGGTTGGGCTGCAACTATCAAACTTAGTCCAAATTCATGATGACATAGGTCATATACCTTAGATAAATGGGTATGGACTAAATATTGAGAGTTTTTGCTTAAGACTTTATCTTGGATCAAGCTTAGTGAACTTCGACTTAAGCTTTCATTACTTGGATTCGGGCCTGAGAATATATAAATTATCATATCAGACAATTAGAGTTTTTGAATATTATTCTCTACATATAGTTATGTAAGTTTTAGGATTGAAATAGTTTTTAATTGAAATAAAATAATTTTTTTATGCGAAAATATTTTAGTATTTCGTATTTTTTTAATCAATGAACTTTGAATTTGAATCAATAAAGCCTATAAGTCTGGTATTCATTTTAGAATCAACAAATTTTTAAAAGGATTCCGTGTGTAACTGTAGCAATGCCAGACACAAGCAGCAGAAACTTGAAATTGAAAGCTTCAAAATTTGATTTCCAGCAGAGGCAGAGCAGAATCACCAAAACCCATATACATAATTCATTGAAAATCTGGTTTTTCTATTAATTTCAATCTTTCCTGCGTTGGATTTTATAAAATGCTGAATGATCAATAATTTTCATCACAATTGGAGCTTTTATTGGTATAAATATTAACATTTTAATTGGAAAATTGGATATCCATTTGCTCTGTTTACAAAGACAAAGATATGAAAATTCCTCTCTTTCTCAGCAACCAAATACTCCCAAAGCTTAAAAATTTCTTTCCTTGTCTGGTAGTCTAGCCAGCACTACACACTTTATTTTTTATTTTTTACTATTTTACTATTGTCTGCTACGTACACAACCTAGTATAGGCAGCTAAGCCATTACTTAGCATCGGTGATTTACCGTGAAGAAGGTGGAGTTTCCCCTTGAAGAAAAGCTGAGAAGAATGCTAGTGACTCGCTTGGTTTGAAGCTAGGCACAGCATGCCCAGCTCCTCTAAATGTTGCATACATAAGCCCCTCATATTCTTGATACCAACCACCGACCTGATTAAATAGTAACCACCTTCATTAGCAATGTAATTATCACCTTTAGGCTTTACAAAACGAGATAGGGTTTAATTCAGTACATAATTACCTGTTTCTGGTGGTACCAGGGTCTCCATGATTTTGTGATGCGCAACCCCAGGGAACCTAAGCTGTATCTTGTGGACAGTACAGGAACTCTTCCATCTGTATCTCCACTGCACCACAAAGAAATGATATATCATGAGCTTATTATAGTATACGATAATTTAATTTTACAAGGCAGGGTACACACACCTGTAGACCCATATTCTAAGTCCTGCTGCAATCAGCTTCTTGTATATAGGAAGAACTGACGGCTTTGAATCTGACCACTCGTCGAATATCTTATTGCTAAATCCAAGAAAGTATATCAAATAATTGTTCAGATTATTGAACTCAAGTGTTGCAACTATTTTAAAGAAGCAAAGATTGAAAGAGAGATTTTCATTACTTGCAAATGCTCCAGTTCTTGAGCCGACCACCATCACTGACATGCAGCGCCTTTTGAACGCCTGGTCTGTTATAGAAAGCTCTTGCATAGTCATCAAGACATGGATCATAGCCTCCCATAATCCTTGGTATCTATAAATAAATTTCTTTCCATCATTTTTAGCTTTTGCCACATAATTGAATAATCATCAACATTCATTATCTTCAGTGTTTATTTTGATAATTATCACTCACCATTGTAGATGTACGTGTAATCATGACTTGCTTATATTTATCATCTGAACTTGCAGAGTCGCCAATACAAACTGAGGTGTAGATGCTGAAAATATCTATCTCGTTGTACTGTCTAAATAATTCACTAACAGCTTCGTTGCAGTCATCATTACTCCATGTATCATTACTTTTAAAGTTGCAGCTTTGTCTAATTATTTTGTGGGTTTCATCTGAAATAATAGCGTGGCTCCAAGCATAATCCACCATACCTGCCCAGTCCTCAGCATCACTTGTTTCAGGATTACCCATCTGTAATGGTGCAAAAAAAAAAAGGTTCTTGGTCAATTTATTGGGAAATAGGATCTATTGTGGTTGTGCATAAAATTTTTCTGACTCCCCTTATCAAGGGCCATACCAGAATGCCCCTGAGATCTATGTGAAGCGAACGATCCTTGTTATTGTCATGTATCAGCTCAGCAAGCTCCGGAACATATTTTCCTGTTATTGCATGTTAAAAGTAACATTAGCATACAATGGAAATTTAAACAAGAACAGAACTGAAGCAAAATGTTGCAACTGTGGAATACCTGCATAGCTCTCCCCTGCAATATAAAATGCCCGTGTTCTGTATGATGGAAATTTGAGAAACCACTTATGCAGGAAAGCATAAGCATCATTTGCTACAAAGAATTATGAAGTAATAGAGTCAGGATTTTCTGCTCATTCTGGAATGGTCCAAAAGCACTATTACATAAAACAATCATAAATCTAGCAACCTCAAACATTAATAAAATGTGTTAAATTTAAACATTTAAATGAACAAAAGTAGTAATTTTCGATAAAAGCTGCTAACATGTGCATGCATAATTATTGGCATTTTAACTGACCTGTAAAATCATCACCCAAACCATTGTAATCAGCAGTTGTATTTGAATATGAAAAACCAACTCCAACTGGAGATTCCAGGAATAACATGTTGGCCTCTGAGTCATCATAGGTATAAAGAATTTAGAAATCAATCTTAAAATCATTATGGAGCATTATATGTAAATGCAGCCATAATATCATATATCATATTATTTTGTGTGAATATTGGATAGTGTGCTAAAAATTGTGGGCCCCCGTATACCTGTATTCCATGAATAGGGATTATATTTAAGTCCATGCCCATCATTGTCCACTAGGAAAGGGCCAATTTCTTGTGTTGCCCCATAACCTACAGAAGAGCACCCAGGACCTGAAAGATGAAGCATCTTGTCACCTTATTTGAGAACATAGAATAAAAGCCATAAAAGAACTTTGTCAGCACGAGTTGAAAATAACGGAAAAAAAAGATACCCCACTACGAAATTATATCCCTAAAGAACTTTTATGCAATTGTTTATTAACAGAAGTTTTGTTTATATGGTGTTGGGTTCTCTCTTAAGGACCAGGAAACATGAAAAAAATGAGAAAAACCTTTTTTTTTATACAAATGCAAGTAGATAAATATGATCGAAAGATTGGTACTGGAATCTAAATGGCCTTGAAGATAGTTTATTGATGACCATAATTCACTAGACATCGTGATAGGTCTCAAATCCCTATCTTTAGACTTGGTCAAATTAGTTCTGCCAACATCCATAATTTCCATCAAGCTGGAGGCCTATACGCTGGGTAACCAGAACAGGAAAATGTCCCATTTTTTCCCATGTTTTCCTCGGGTAAAAGAAAAAACAATTTAAATGATACATTTAGAGTAATTCTACCGACAATTGTTCATCAGGGTTGTGTTCATTTCATTTCTTCCCAATAAAAAGGAAAAAGAAATGGAACTATCCAAATGATATTATGTTCAATGCGCTTACCTCCATTAAGCCATAGCACTAGAGGTTTTTCATCAGGGTGAGTGGTGGCCTCATAAAACCAATAAAAGAGTGCTCTTCCATTCTTTTCATTCACTGTAACATAGCCGGCATAGTGCTGAAAGTCCACATCTGGCTGGTCTGGCAAATTAGTTACCAGATGCTCATTTTCAAGTGAATTCATTCGCTTCTCACCAACCAATGGATGGTGCCTAGCACTCACAACAGTCCCAACAGAGATTATAGCAACAAAAACCAACGTGAGGAAAATTGTCATCTTAGATTTGAAATCCATGTTGGAAACAGAGAAAAAACTTAGAAATGGCTTCCAAAAAGTAGGATGACAACACAAAAAGACTTGCATGTCTATTTATACTATTGGAGAATACTGTAGAGGAGAGAAATAGTTTGAAAATATTAAGATATGGAAAAGAGTAGTCTTACGTGGCATTGTGATTTTTATCAGGTTGGCAACCTTACAGCAACTGACATGGATTTTTAGACAGATTCTAGAGTATTCTTTCATGAGCAAGGTTGAGTGGAGCCTCCATTTGCGATGTGGGTTGTTAAACCAATGTGACATGAAAAATTATTTCTTTGGTATCCCCAAATTATACTTTGAACAAATCATTTCAATTTATTTTTTAGAATCATCTCCTCTGTGTATCCAGAAACAAATATCCTTTTTAACTTCTGGGTTTTTACATTCCTACCTCTAAGAAGCAAAAGATAGGCCTGACCTCTCCAGTCTTTAGTCAGTTGCAGTATTATAGAAATTCTAGTCAAGCTTTCCTATGGTTTTCCACTTCTCCTATAGAATTTGATTATTTGTCACTAAGAAAATGTATCAAAAGAGAATCAAGAAAAGGAAGGAAAGAAAATTTCAAAAAAAAAAAGGGTATAGAATTTGAAAAATATTCAAAGAGTTCTGATTTGACTTTAACATACTTGCTTTTTCATCTTATATCCTCTCTATTATTCTAAATTTAATTCAATTAATGGTATTAAAGTAATTTAATTGTGATTTCAAAAGCTAAGAATTTGTCTCTTGCTTCTTTTTCTCACCAAGTGACTCTGAAAAGTGTAAGAATGTCATTTCATCAACAAGCTTTTTTTTTTTTTTTTTTATAGCTAATCAAGATTTTGGTTGTTTGTAGACAAACACTTAAAAATTATCCATATTTTATTAGTTTAATTATACTTGATTTTTCATGGACAGATCTACTGATGATGGAAAGGAAAAATTATGACATTTTTCATCAAATGACACCATTGGAGAGGGTAACAAGATTTGGTATTTTTATATTTGTATTTGTATATTTTTTGTATATTTTTTTTAATTATTTTTAATAGAAAATTTATTTTTAAGAGCTATTTAAAATATTATATTAGTTTTGATTTGTTTTTCTATTTAAATTAGTTTTAATTTATTTCCTTATTTATGTAAATCGGGTGATTTATTTTTTTTTTGAAAATAAATTATCATATTAGAATTTTAGAGTTTTTTGAAAGTTATTTCCTATTTATATTTATGTAAACCTTAGAATTGAGATAATTTTTTATTGAATTAAAATAATTTTTATGTGTGAAAATTATTTTTTCCAATTTTCGGTATTCTTTTGAATAAGAGAACTTTAATAATTATTAGTCTTGTATTCATATATAATCAACAGATTTTTAGAAAATTTCCGCTACGTTAGTTGGTATAAGAGTTTTCGTTCGGTCCTTGAAAACCATGCCACCAAGGAGAGGACGTTAGACTATACCCGTAGATGAGGTTTATTACCGTGACGCAATAACTCAGATGGTTCAATATATTATGAACCATATGGAGAATCGTATGATATAAATGATGGATCAATTAATCCATTGGGTGAATGAGTTTTTGAAAAATCAAATATTTAATCTTTATGCCTCAGAAATAATATCAATTGTCAATTGGGATTTACCTGCAATATTTAATGATTATTCTAATGAAGAAATATCATTATCTACTGTAATAATTTCATCATCTATTGAAAATCATAATAATATCGGAGAATCACAACAAATCATAATACTAACTCATAAAAATAAAAAATATTATTATGAAAATTCATTTTTAATTAATCTTTTTACCATATTTGGTTCTCAATTCATAAACAAAATTTTAATTGAAATTTATATTGAAAGTCATTGGATAGATTGAATGAGAACCATAAGAAAAATTGAAAGTTTCGTACTCTTGATGAGTATTTTATGAATATATATGTTCAATATATAATTATTTTTTCTAAAATTTCTTTTGATGATGATATTGCCAAATTCTCTGTCAAATTTTTTCTATCCAATAGAAAATGATGGAGACCAATAAGATTTAGTATTTTTCATATTTATATTTGTATATTTTTGATATTTTTATTTTCCTTAATTACTTTTGATAAGAAACTTATTTTTAGAAGATATTTAAGGTATTATATTAGTTTTAATTTATTTTCATATTTAAATTAGTTTTGATTTATTTATTTAATTATGTAAATTTGGTAATTTATTTTCTTTTGAGAATAAATTATCATATTAAACTCTTAGGGTTTTCTGAAAGTTATTTCTTATTTATAGTTATGTAAATCTTAAGATTGAGAGAATTTTTTATTGAATTAAAATAACATTTTCGTATGAAAGTTATTTTTTTCAATTTTCGATATTTTTTTGAATCAATGAATTTTGATAATTATTAGTCTGATATTCATTCTAAAATCAAAAAATTTTTAGAAAGTTTTCGCTCCGTCACTATTATCGGCTCTTATAGTCTTATTCTACCACAAATACATAAAGAGTATAAACAACCAGGACAGTCCAAGATCCAAGAGGCAGCAAAGTATAAAACCACCAAAGAAAATTTAACTAGACACAGAAAACATCAATAAATTCTTCAATTTCAAAACTAGTGACAAGCAATTGTCTGGTTATATTGATCATTTAAACATATGAAATAATACAACAAAAATATGAGGAAGAGTGTCAAGGAGTTAGTATCATCAAAATTTATGCACTTTGTGTAAAACATGTGCTAATTGCTCTAAAGCTTATCCTAAAGCCATTAGTTTGCATAAGTACTGACCAGTGGGACTGTCTAGGAATCTCATAATAATAATAAATAAGCCTAGGGTTCACATCACCCTCCTAAACTAAGAATGGTGACTATTTGAACATTAGACCACTGTTACAGAGTCAACAATACAGCATAAAAAATTCATGATCATGAAAAAAGATAAATCAAGTTACAGCACGAGATGATATCCCTGTCAAATCGACCATGTTCTAGCTAGTCAGTCATCAATTCATGAAAGGTGTCAAAGTGGAAAAGATGGGGTGGTATAAATTCATATTCCAAATTGATGGTGCCTCTAAATAGACAAAAAGGTAACTATTTTTAAGAATCTCATCATCACAAAGTAGAAAGATGGAGTTTTGTGGCGAACCTGGTCATCTATGACTCTTGAATCTGATGATGAACCCTAGGTGGTGAAAGGTTTGAAAGGAATAACTAAGTTGGTTGTTGAACAATGACCTGGAATCCATCTTTATTTAGTTGAATAATGAGATGGAAATCATCTCTAAGATATTCAGTTTATAATTTATTAGCATCTTTTCTTTATTTTCAATTCAAAGATATGCTTCCATCAAATGGTTATCAACATCATAAAAATATGCTTTCAAATATGCTATTCTTAAATCAAATTTCGGTTTAGGTTCACATGCAGCTTTTCTTATTTGTAATTTGCATTTCATAATATTATTTAAGAACCAAAATAAAAACCTTGTAATCATTTCTTCATTATATATATGGTGCTAGTTATGGTGCTAGTTAGTCCTCAATCCGAAACAATGGATTAGCATAATCCTAGTTAAGTAAAGTATCACACTTTAAGAACATAGTTGTAATTTAGGAGGTGTTTGGATGCCAATTATAAAAATTAATTTTCGTTTAAAAATATACGCGTTGGCAATTGAAAAATTATTGAGTGTTTAGATAAAGACCAATTACCGATTTATCTTCTTTAATTAAGAGTTGCGATTGCCGATTATAATTTTTGCCAACTGAAAAAAATACTTTTATTTCAAATCAGCAATTATCAATCGTCTATCCAAACATTTTCTTAATATGATCTCACATATATAAGATTATATTGAATTAAAATAATCCTAGCTCTTTCTAATTGCACCTGAGATATTAGGAAATTAATATCCAACACTGTCTTATTATCTATTACTTCCCCATCACACATCATATTTTTGCTACCAGAAAATGGCAACCAACTAGGGATTTGCTACATCAACTTCCAACTCCACAATAAGGCTTTAAATTGGCCAATAGATGTCCACCCATAACCCATTCCCTTAGTAAATTTGTTAGGTCATTCCCTTTAATTATTTTTTAGTTTATTTCATTGCCACTAGGAGTGATTGGTCAATGTAAAGAAAGAAAAGTGCAAATCTGTGCTAATCACGATAGCATATAGCTTATAATTTATAGTAAATAATAGGGAATGTGTTAAAAACAGGGTCATAAACACCCATGTGAGGTATGTGGCTTCTGGTGCGCCAATTTGGTTGTTGTGCAATCAAATTGAACCAGGGAAAGACACGTTAGCCTATGTAAATAAATCTTGCATAAAGCTTGAATAGTAGGTTTCTTTAGCAATGACAATTATAAAAATTACGTCCAGCTTTCTTTCTTTCTAATTTTGTGATTTGAAGATAAGGAATGATCAAGTTAATTACCTGATCAAATTTGTGATAAAGCGCACTATAAGAAGCTATAATTTCAAAATCACATTCACAAAGAAAGGTATCATACCACATATCCTCAAGTTGTTAATTGCCATGCAGAACAAACAGAGGAATTAAATCCACAAATTAAAATCATGCTGCTGCTCATAGACCTAAGACTGCTGGTACTTGCTCACCTTAAAGCCATTATCCTAAGTTACTAAATATTTGAGCATAGTTCATGCTTAACTTTGAATTAATAATCAAAATACAAAACAGTTACCAATGCCCCTGAAAGCTATCCATTAACAACAATTTTTCAAAGCAAAATCATCCTCAAAAAATAAATTATCCATGAAAATTCCAGTGGTACCAATACTAGAAGGCATATTTCTTCTATTTAAAACTATATATTATTTATAATAGGATTAATTTAGTCTCTAAAATTTATCGAAATTAACGAAGTGATATTTGAATTTTGAGAAATTCACTATTTAGTTTTTATTTTTTTATTCCATAAGTGAATTTGTCCGGTCCATCTTTATCATTAAATACTAATAAAATGACTAAAATATCCTTCACTTACCATTGAATTTTCCAAATTAGCTACACCAAAACAAGGATCATTTCGTTAATTTCGATAAATTTTAAGGATTAAATAGTAATTAATCTTTAAACTTCCTATTATTTAATAGGAATTTTTTAAATCTGATATTTTTATAGAAATTTTTTATAATTATGAGTTTATATATAGAAAAAGTGAGAGAGACGAGTTATGAATTTTATTTTAAGATAATATCCATAATCTAAAAGAAAATAAAAAAAGTATATTTTAGATATTAAAAGTCATTTTAATTTTAATTTTTTGATGGAATTTATAAAAAAATGGATGAAAAAACTCATTCATGTAATGAAATCAAAATATAAGAATTAAATAGTGAGTTTCTCAAAATATAAGGATCATTTCATTAATTTCTACAAATCTCATAGACTAAATAATAATTAACCATTTATAATACTCTGAACTGCTAATAACCAAAGTATAATTCACCAGCTCTGTCACACCCCTTACTTTACTGTCCTGATAGGCAGTGTGACAATAAAGAATGTTTCCTATAACTGTACGATTACTAGAAAACTGATAATAATATATAAAGTATCTAAAACGATTATAACATATTTATAACTGTATAATACTATTACACAAAGGGATAAATTTAGGATTATACAAACTATAGTTGTCCAAAATAATATATATAACACAGCTAGCTAACCAAAAACACAAAAAGAGATTGTTGGCTCGACCTCTACTATATGCTGAACAACTGAGAGGACACCACTAACTCTGCTGGATATCTACTGAGAAAGATCTGAAAAGTATTAATATAGGAGAGATGAGCAAACCACAATGCTCAGTGAGTGGTAAATATATAATAAAGGGAAATATAATACTGTTTTCTGCATATAATTTATACAAAATATTTAGAAAATATTATCATTCTGAAAACGAATTGCACAAAAAATCATCTAGCACAAGAAATAAATCATAAAATAATTCTCTGTAAAACATACACTCAACACATATAAACAATCTGTAGATAGATAAACTGACATCTTGGGCGCATGATGACATCTGGCAGCACCAAAAGCAAACTGGTCATACACATGTGCAGAGCTACCCACAAAGGGCGACCACTTGATATACGTCCCAAAAACTATATGTATATCAAGCGTTGTCCCAAAGACAGTATCTGATATCTGAGAGTTATCCTCGTCAGGATAATCTCAATCCGTCAATTACTCTGAAATACCCGTCATCTAGGTATATCTATCAGACATATTCATATATGAGTGTATTTAAAAAAAATATATTTATTCTCAACTGTGCAATCAAATCCTTCTTTATAAATCAAACGCCAACATACCAATATATGTTCCCAACTTTAATATATAAAATATCGCATTTCTAAAATTTTGATTCAAATCAATTTTCATTCGAAAATTCATTTCTCAAAACATATAACATATATTAGTAAAGTTAATATTATAAATTCACCACTCACCTGGCAAAATGATAAAAAACCTATCAAACTGGAGCACCTCGTTGCTCCGAACTAGTCACTGAGTCAACTCCTATAAATAAATAAAAACTAATATTGGAATATGAAAATAAATTCTAAAATGTCATAATGCATGAATTATGCTGACTCTAAAATATCTAGCCTAATTTCTCATGAAAATTTGACAAAATTTCCTCTTAAAAACTGTCAGCTCCAAAAATCAACATGCTCAAATAATCACAATAACAGTCTATAATATAATATTAAACACCAATTATAACTCATAATGCTATTTTATATCTAACTAAAATAAAATATACAAAATATGGTCAAAATTCCAATTGACAATAATTAATATTTCGGGTATCCAAACAAAAATTTTAAAGTGTTTATGGATTCCTTATACTGCAGGAAACATTTTAATATAAATATTACTAATTAAAACTAACTAATTGAGAAAAATCTTAAATTTAGCCTAAATTTTAAATTTCAAAATTAATTGATTAAAACTAAAAATTAATCCAATTAAATATCAAATTCATGCTCTAAACATCAAAAACTATTAATTATATGAGTTAAATGATCGAAAAATCAAAACTTGACATTCGGTCGAGAAACAGAGAAAGAAAATCAAAAAAAATATTTTCTAATAAGAAAAGTTTATAATATATATATATATATCAGAGGTTAGCGGTGCGGTGAGCAAGCTGTCACAAGCTCCTAGTCGTATCCAATATTCAATTGATTTATATATCTGCTAACAGAAAATGTTCAGAGGCGAGCCAAAATCAGCCTGCTGCTATTACTTCAGCAAGAAGCCAAATATACTTACTCATCAAACGCGCATATAACACTAATTGAAATAGCATTTGTTTCCAAGTTGAGTCAATGAGGAGCTGGCCCAACCATTATCAAGCATCTAATAGGGATCCACCTAAATTGTTCATTCCACTTTTAGTTTCAAACTTCAATCAACAAAACAACCATTATAGTCTTTATGTAATATCCTCCAATTCTTTCTTTCCAGGGAGAAATTTTTTTCATCAGGATCTATAAAATGGTTTATCATTTACCTATAACCTACGACGAACCTTGGGTAGTTTTTCCATCCAAAAACAAAAATGATTTGGCAAGCCCACCGGAGAATCTTATGCTAGCTTTCAAGTTGACAATCCATCCACATTTATCAAAAACCATATTTTAGCCCTGTCATGACAAAGCTATAATAGTCTATAGGTTTCTCCATCAAAAACTTAACACATGGTTGAATACTTAGACATATAAAAATAACAAGTGCTTGTACCATTCATCCTAATTTGTCATTTAATTGAGTGGCTGTCTGACCCTTCTGGAGCATCAGAAGGCAAAATAGCTTGTGGGACAAACTTTAAGCAAAGTTCCATATTGATGACAAAGCTAATTATGATAAGCTTCTGTTTAGATCTTCAACAAGAAATTGATGATCAATTCTATGTCAAGAAAAATTCATATACATAGCAAAAAAAAGTTTTATTTCCTTTTCATTTAGGTGGTTACTGTAATTATCAACATTATGATGATAACCATAGAAATTGAGAATAGCACGTAATTGATGAGAAGAGTACAAGTTTGCACAATTGGCTATGTTAAAATGCAGAAAGCTAGAGTTCAACAACTACAAACACTTTTATTGTTCATGCTAATCCTAATGCTTCTTAAAACTTGTATACTGCTTAGACAATCCACTATAAAGTTGTCAAATATTTTTAGTGCTTAGAAAATCCACTAAAATGTTTTTTTTTTTTTTTTTTTTTTTTGTAATTCTGTATGCATCCATCAACATATTCTTCTTCTTTTCTTTTTTTTCAGTTAGTGACGCCCATCATTCTTGACATAGAACCAAATAGTTTCAACTGTACTAAAGAAGCCATTAATTGCGTTAGACTAAGTCCATCTACAGTTCTACCATATTTGAGCCTAATCATACTATCTCTTATTTTCTTAAGTTCCCACTACTACTACATCTTAAAGCAAATTTGGATTTTGTAGCTAGTTTGACCTGCTAATCATTTGCATTATTACCTTGATCAAATAAATAAATACACAAATTTCACACCTTTCAAACTTGTACTGCGCAAGTTAATCTTCCTCGAGCAAACTAAAGTAGATATTAGTATTTGCTAAGTGCAATTCTTATCTTTGAATTTTCTTTTTTTTTTTTTTTTTTTTCTCTAAGAAAGCAATTATAGTCCTATTAAAAATAAATATTAAACATCCTCCAATGAGACTTATAGCTGTGGAAAGTTTTTCCTTGAGTTCCGAGTCCTTTTATTCCCTCTGATATATCTTTATTCTTTTTCCCTTTTCCTGTTCCAAGCAACTCCATAAACATGTAATTAGGCATAAAATAATACATTTCCACTTTCTTTTCCATTTTGTTCTTTACTTGTGCAAGTGACTTATCTCATTTTCTTCTCCTACCTCTTAAAGGGGACTTACCTATTAATTGTTAAAGAAGAACTAAAATACCTTTATAGTAGGCGTGCAGGCCATCAAGTGGCCCAGAATTTCAGCAAGACCAAACACAGATTTTTGCTAAAGCAGTGCCCAACTAGGCAACTACTTTGCAAAAGGCATTTTTATGCACCAAACACACATTTTACAGGCAAACAAGCATTTGTTGCACGCAAGCTCCTAAACCAACTCCATTATCTGAAAATTGTCAATGCAAAGCAGCATGATATAGCACACTAAAACACATTGTTTTATATTTGTAGATATTATAGCTTAATTAATCAACTCAAAGTTGCAGTACATAACTGAAAATGACTTCAAATTGGTGCCTCTGCTTGAGACTTTGTAAAGCAAAGAGCACCACAAAAAGGTTAGAACGGGTTGGTGTTTGGATATAGCCATAGGATCTTGCCACCTACATGCATATTTCCTACTCATATCACCTAATGATTTTTTATGTATCATAGATTAAAATATGTACCAAACAATACCCAATTCTCAGAAAAGGTCTTCACTTGATAACCAAATTTTAAAGCTAATAAATTCTGCAACATTCTTAAACATGAAGGAGCAATTCATTTTTTGTTTACTCTTACAGAAGCAGACAAGTAGGCTAACGGCTTACCATGTGGGGGAGTGTGTGCAGTAGGTGACTCCTTAGTCCTTAGTTCTTAATGGGGGAAAGAAATCTACAGTGGGCTTTAAATTTATTGAAGATACGATTTGAGCAAAAAGGAAAAGTGTGATGAATCTGACTTTATTTTGTCTATAAAATATTGATGAGTAGAGGCATTGGTAGGAACTTGAAAAGCTTAGTAGTTCAAGTCTAGGCATCTAATTCATTGTTGGTTAGCTAGATATTTCATTCCATTTAGAACCAAATAGAATTTTAATGCCATTTATATCGGCAAAACAGAATGAAAAGTCGGTTTGAAATCAACTTATTCTCCTAACCCTCTAACATGAATAGTATAGTAATAGTACCAAAACAAATTAATTTAATCAACAACTCTAAACTTTGTGTTATGTAAGATTACATTTCATTGTCATAGACTCGATACATAACAAATTTTGATCGTTGCTGGGGAGACAGCTGGGTTGGCAAAAGATAAAGGTATGGATCTTTTGTCTGAAGTTCGACACCCATTAGTATGGGAGTTATTTGTTAATTTGTTCTTGATGTTTGTGGTGTGATTATGACTTTGCTTGGTAAAAATCTTTGGATGTTTTTCATTATATGCAGTGTAAATATGAAATTCTATCTGCTAAAAGAACAAATTGATCAAGTGCATATTAGACGCTTTGTAAATTAGTCAAGCATATACTTTATGCCCTGATGAAAAAAAAAAAAAAAAACTACAAAAGTATATTCTTTATGCTTTAACTAAAAAGAAATGCTGCATTCCAAAATTATAAGATGCACATGTTTAGAGATTCCAACGAAACGAGTTTGGCACATATTTTATAAAATTTGAATTCGATTCGTTTAAAAATAAAAATATTTGATTGGTTAGAAATGGATCGAATTAAGCATTTGATTGATTTGATTCAAATCAAACTAAATTTTAGAAGAACTGAATTAAACTAATCTAAATTTTTAAAATAAAACCAAACTGATTTTTAAACCAAACTAAATAATATATTTGCTTCGGTTAATTTAGTTTTTTAATAAAAAAATATATATATAACTATTGAAATATATATTTTTAAATATATATAAAAAATATATTATTTATATAATTCAGTTGGTTTAATTATTTTTAATTTTTTTAAATATAAACCAAACCAAATAAAATAAACCAAATTACACTAAAAATAAAATCAAACCCAACCATTTTTTGAAATAATTGAACTGAATAGATCGAATGAAATTCAATTTGATTTGATTTTTGATTTTTTTTATTCGATTTTCGATTTTTGTGGTTTTTTATCCTTAAGATTGAGTAATATTCATTTATATATTTTTTTATTTTAAAAAATAATTTTAATATTATTTTCCTTATATGTATATATTCATTTCTGTATTTTTATTACATATCCATATAATATAATTTATATTTTAAAAAAAAATTAAATTATATATATATATATATATATATATATATATATATAAGATCAAGTTCAAGACAGGTTATACATTACACATATCTGACTCGAATCTAATTTGAATTAAAATTAAAAACTTCATTATATCCCATTTATTAAATGAGATGGATATTATCAATCTCATTTGAATCGGAATGAAACGAAACGAGATAAATATCCAACAAAGCGAGCACAGTTGTCATCCCTCCATATGTTCATAAAAAAAGAAATTTTCTTTCAACAAAGGTGAAAATTTACCCTATCCTAATTTAACCCCCAAAACAAACATGATAATGTAGATTTACCAATTTTGTCAAGGTAAACACAAAGCATTACTGGTAATAGTTTGGCTAAATTATATCAATTATTTTTAAATTTACCTTTTAATTTATCGTTATTCTTAGACTTCAATTTATAGCGTAAAAATTTCTCGATTTCAATTTGATCTCAACCGTTATCTTGTTTAACGTTTTTCATATTTCATCAGACAAAAATCTGATATGAAAAATTACTAACATTTTTAACATTATTTAATGCATCACCTACCATTTTTATCAAGTTTTCTCTCCTTTTTTCATATTTTCTTTCATTTCCTTTCAAGCTAAATAATACCAAATCCATCAAATCTAGAAGTTTATCGGCTCTATTCTTGAAAAATCAATTTTAATATCAGATCTAACCCATCAACAAATAACCATCAATAAGCATATAAAAAAAATCAACAATTTAAAAACTTTTGTAGCCGACAATGATATCACGTCTCCTGCATCTCCTACTCCAAAACTTTTGCTTCTCATAAACCTTCTTCGCACATTACCAGACTAATTCTTTTCATAAGCTCATCATCTCCAGAACTGGAATTATTGAAATGGTGGCTTTTATTAGGCATTTTTGTGATAAAACTCATAATACCAGGTGAGTTTCATTCTCTCCTTTAAAACCAGTATCTTCTTTTTTGGCTCTCTCTTTTGCAAATCGGTACTTAATTTTTTGGGATTTAGATTATGAATATTGTGAAAAATTATATAAAATTAGAAGATTTGGGGTTGATTTCATAGTAGAGTTATTGTGAGTGGCTTTGGTTTATTTTTAAAGCATAGTAGTTTGTCTCTCGGCTTTTTTTGACTTTCCACTAGTGATTAGAGGTTGTGGCAGTGATGGTGTTGGGTTGTGGTAATGCAAGGTTTGAAAGAAGATAATAGAGGAGAAATGTGATTATTTTCTACTTCTTATTTTTATTTTAAATTTTTATTAAATAAATCTGACATAACACTTAAAATAAGTGTGAAATAACATTAAAAATATAAATGAAAGTCGCGTCAAATTTTTATTTATTGAAATGACAAAAAATATTTAAAAAGATAAGGGTTGTGATCAAATTAAAATTAAAAAAAAAAATTATGTGATAAATCAAAATTTATGGACATAAATTAATAGATAAGTTTAGAAACACTGAGTGAAATTTAGTAGTAATAGTTTTGGTTGCACAAAGTGCTGCGGCTGAAATGTACTGTAGTTAGTTGTGGCCACGTGTTCTTCGCATGATGTTACAAATACTAGTATAATATTAAAATAATCAATTCTAATTCAATTTACTTATTATTCATGTTAAGTTTCTCTAACTTCAACTGGAACATATTTATTATATATCTCATATATATGATTCGTTTAATTCATTTAAATATATAAATTAAAATAAATTTATTAAAATATGACATATGAATATTTATTTTATTATAAATTTCAATATATTAATATATTGAATCTTAATAAATAATAAGCTTATACTAAAATGAGAGACATACAAAAAAAAATTGTAATTCTAAAGTATACAGTATTAATTAAAATAAAGAGATTTTTATATTATATAAATTAAATTAAATCTAATTACTAATTTTTTTTTCTTATGAATCTATAATATATGTTTCTTATATGTGTGAATTAATTATCATAAGTATATTTCTAAAAATAAAATAAAAAATTATAATATAAATTAAATGACTTTTTAGAAGTTTAAATATATTATATATTATATATTTCATATATTATTAAATAAGTTATAGAATATCATGGTTATGCGCGTATTGGATATCTATGATTAGGTTATATTTATATGCTTGGTAGAATCTGACATATTTTAACCAAATCATTTATATGGGCTTGCCGTGCACTTTTATGGTTTGGAGAGGCTTACTTATCTTATAGTTTAGGTATTTTATCTGAGTCCAATCTAAACCAACCCAACTCGGCTAGCTAACCTCAATGGCTCAACCTAAGAAAAATCAAATTCACAGCCAAATCAACCATATAGCTAAAAACAGCTGCCAATATCCCAATCTCCCAATCTTTTTCTCCGAGGATGCAGGAGCAAGAAAATCTGTTAACAGAAACCGAAATTCACTACTGGGGCAAAACCCCAGAAGAAGAGTACTACAAGCAACAAGGAATCAGAGCTTCTCATTCATTCTACACCTCACCAAGAGGCCTGTCTCTCTTCACCAGATCATGGCATCCCATATCCACCACCCCACCACGTGGCATCCTCTGTATGGTTCATGGGTATGGCAATGACATCAGCTGGACATTTCAGTCCACAGCGATCTTCCTTGCCCAGATGGGTTTTGCCTGTTTTGGTATTGACATTGAAGCACATGGCAGATCTCAAGGGCTCAAGGCCTATGTGCCGAACGTTGACCTTGTTGTTCAAGATTGCATCAATTTCTTCAATTTCATCAAGCAAGATCCAAATCTAGATGGGTTACCTTCGTTTTTGTATGGTGAGTCAATGGGGGGTGCTATTTGTCTCCTAGTTCATCTGGCAAACCCTAAAGGGTTCGATGGTGCAATATTAGTTGCGCCAATGTGTAAAATCTCTGATAATATGAAACCCAGATGGCCAATTCCTGAGGTTTTGTCAATTCTTGCAAAATTCTTTCCAACTTTGCCCATTGTACCAACAGCAGATGTTTTATCAAAATCAATCAAAGTTGAGAAAAAGAAAGTAATTGGAGAAATGAATCCAATGAGATACAGGGGAAAACCAAGATTGGGTACTGTTGTGGAGCTATTAAGAGTCACAGATTATTTGAGTAAAAGATTATGTGATGTCAGTATTCCATTTATGGTATTACATGGAAGTGCTGATGTGGTTACTGATCCAAATGTGAGCAGAGCTCTGTATGAAGATTCAAAGAGCAACGATAAAACAATCAAGATTTATGATGGAATGATGCATTCCTTGCTGTTTGGTGAAACTGATGACAATATTGAAATTGTTCGCCGGGATATTTTGTCATGGTTGAATGAAAGATGCTAAGGAAATTATCATCAGTAAGTTGTGGTTGGGTTGTTTCTTATTTTTCTTATTTTTTCTGATAGATTTGATGTATTTGTTTCGTTAGAAATACTCCATTCCCCATTACCAAGAAGCATGATAGTGATAATTAGTAGTCTTTGATAGGAAAAATTCTGTGATGCATCTTACAGCAAATAGGGGGTGAGAATTTAGCTTCGCTCATGAACAAACTGATTTACTAGCAGAACATAATAAATAAATCACTAGCAGGAGCAGAGCAACACACATTCTCTTCAAATAACTGGTGCATACATTTTTAGTGAGTCGATGCAATCTATTTTAGTCTATTTGTTATGCTTTATCAAGTCAGTAATGATCCAACAAGGCTTTGGTCGAGTGTTAAGATCAAAACTTAAGCTGTGCGATCCTAACCCAAAGGTCCCATATTCAAGTTCCACCGATATTATTAACATTTTTAGCAGTATTTTGACATTCTGAAGCTGTAATTTGAAAATTGCTTGTATATAATGAAACATTATCTCTAGCTCCCCCCCCCCCCCAAAAAAAAATCAGTAGTGAGTGTTCATGGTTCTGGAAATACAAGTTTTTTGTGTTTTGTCCATTGGTAAAACGAAAATCCATTGGTTTATAAAATGATGAAAAGTAAAGTCCCACCGCGATTTGAACTCTCCATGGTACCTGCCACGAAAACATTTTCCCATTTTTTTAAGTCTATTTGATGTTATCGAGTAATTGGCGCAACTTGATTGTTTGTTTCGTATGAGTATATTTTATGTTTAATATAAAAATAAAAAATTCATTTGGAAATTCATTTTATTTCCTATAAATAAATTTAATTAACACTTAAACCTAATTATATCAAATTTAATAGAATTCGAAAAATGAACTCTAAATTAACAAACAGTACAAAACTAATTTCATTTTGACTCCACTAAAACTACTACTTAAATGGTACTTAGTAATCAGGATACCAAAGAAGAAAATTTAGTCATCGATTTAATCCAAACACCGTGCAAAAATCAACTCCATCAAAACAACAATTAGTTTCTGTAATGATAATAAGCCTTTACTTCGTTTATTTCTCTTTTTTATTCTTAATTATATATTTAAAATTCAAATCTGGATTTATATCAGATCACATAACAGTAGTCACAATATAATATTCGGTTCACTTCAGATTGGCATTATACAGCACTACAGGGCAACAAAAGGTACAACCAAAGCTATATAATTCATAATTCTCTGTACAAAGAGCAAAATAATGTAACAATTCAATCAAAAAGAAAAACCTGATAGCCATATGAAAAACGAACCCCTATCATTTACACTTGGGGGGAAAATTTAACAAAAAGAATACACATATACCTATCGAAGTCTGTATCTTTACGAGCTGTGACTATTTGAACTCTAGATCCTACCATTTTAATATCTAACGAAAGGGAAGATCAATTGTTAGACCCGCCAAAAAATGGACAAAAAATTGATCTAAAAACAATGCCTGTGCATGTATTTTCTAGTCAGAAAAAACAACTTCCCGAGGTATCAATGCTGAAATAATCAGGCTATGGCTCAAATTAATCATAGAGTGGCAGCAGCAGGCAGCTAAGGATCTACCTTGTATATCTAGGCTGGCTGAGAACCTATAGGCTAATATCTGAGTTAGCAAATAAATGTCTGCCAAATACTATAACCTCCATCTTTACACCATAAAAAGGTATTTCAAGTCATCAACTGTTAAGCGAGTCTGACGACCACCAGTTTCATCCTCTCCAAATGCAGATGCAACCATCTCCCTCTTCTTTTGCTGCAAGAACCCAAAGATCTTTCATGACCAAAAATTTGAAATCAAGAAAATAAAAACTTCAAGATACATACAACCATCTCTTAGCAGCAACTTGAATGCAAGATTAGACAATGACAATGACAAGAGAAGCAAGTAATTAAATTAAGAATTAACCAATCTTAGAAGGGAACAAACTAGAAACTACAAAACTTCAGAAGCCAAATCATGTTAAACAAAGGATGTAGGCATCCAGTCCATCCAAACACAGTGCATTTGCATTGATAAGATGCTACATGTCAACAGAGATTTCAGAAAGGTTAACTCAACTCTACTTGTTCCATCCATGTGATTTAAATCACTTGATGCAGTTGAACCTTATTGACCTAATAAGGTATCCAGTCCATCCAAACACGGTGCATTTGCATTGATAAGATACTAAGAATGAAGACATGTCACATGTCAACAGAGATTTCAGAAAGGTTAACTCAACTTGTTCCATCCCTTGATGCAGTTAAAACTTATTGACCTAATCCCCAAACTAATAACCTAACCAAAAGAAAAATATGAACTTAAAATTAAGTCGGAATGAGTTGACAAGTTTAGTTACCATTTGAACAACCTATTAAACTTAAAACAAGTCAATTAACTTCACCATAGGTTAATGCTTTTACCCACACATATATTTCACCAACCAAAGCAGCCAAAGGTCAATGGTAAAAAACCAAAGTACCAACTTAATTTACCTAAGAGCTTGAAGGATCTAATCCTGACACATCAATCAGCAACATGCCCAATAACTAATAATGGCAATGCAAACAGCATATTTCCATAGTCCATCTAGGGTAGCCATGAATGTCTTCTCCATATAATTACTTTTCAATCTTAAATTAGGAACTTTTGCATATGATGAACATAAATAAATAATACCTGTAGGGCTAAAATACGATCTTCCACAGTATCTTTCACCGTTAAACGCAAAACAGTCACGGCACGAGTCTGTCCTATGCGATGTGCCCTATCAATTGCCTGGTCTTCAGTAGTGGGATTCCACCAGAGGTCCAGAAGTAGCACATGGCAAGCTGCAACCATGTTCAGTCCAAGACTAGCAGCTTTCAAAGACATAATCATAACCGACACCTATAAAGCAGAGAGAATCAAAATTCAGAAATAAATTCACCAGAAACAATTAAGAATAATATTTAAAAAATCCATTTAACGAGAAATTTTAGAAGATGATGTCCCACAAACCTCTGGGAGCGTATTGAAATCTTTCACTGCTTTATCTCGGGCAACAACCGACATTGTTCCGTCTAGTCTTCTGTACTGAATAGAAGAATTTTTAAGACAAGCTTCAAGCAAATCCAACATCCTTGTCCACTGGGAAAATACTATGGCTTTCTCACCAACTACCTTAACTGTATGCTTAACATTTTCATCCACAGATAAATTTTTCTTATCAGTATCATCAACTGAAATCCCAGAACTACACGAGTTTCCAGGACAGGTGGCATTTCCATCAGAATTCTCCAAGGAACCATTTGTAGATGTGCAATCCTTTGGTTTTGTCAGCGATTGCAGGACCTCAAGAGCAGCCCTAATTTTTGAAGATTCGTAAGGAAGACTCTCACAATATGGGTTAGCTTCCCCACCAGGTTCAGAGCCAGACCCATCTTGAGCAGGCTGGTCAGAGAGAGAACTATTTAATATGGCTTTGGAAAACACTGAGGATATATTTAGTCGAACTTTGCATTTTGAGGTAGGGCATTGATTGTCATCACCGGTAAGATGTTCACATATGCATTGGTTGCAGAAAACATGACCACATATTGAAACAACAGCATCTTCTGGTGGATCCTACAGAAGACAAATCAAGAGCGTCATCAGAGAATACAAAGCATGAAAATTTGCACTTAGTAAGAATAAAAACTTGATAAAGACAATTTGAGGGATGAAAAATAAACACCCACCCCACACAGGAACTATTTTGTAGGGCAGGCATATTGATACAAACCATAATTTCAAGCCAAATGATTCTATTCCCATAAACTGTAGAATCCATAATGTCACAGTTACAATTACAAAATCATCAGCTACTCACAACAAAATATCAGTACTTTACACTGCCAATGATTGCATTTGAAAATGCATCTCATTCAACAACTAAATAAATCAACTTAGAAATTAGTTTCTTAGATAGGAAGGAAACATAATTGCACATAAACATGCTTTACATGGCCTTTTTAACACCTTACCAAGAGCCTATCCAACAATATGGAAAGGCACATTTAATGTATCCCTGATTTGGAGATCCTAGAATTATAGCCCCCGAAAGGAACCGCAAATGATGAGTTTTAGGTAGAATGAGTGTTTAAATTTTACATGTTGGATTTTCTCTAAATTTTGTTAAAGTTTGAATTCCAAGGGTTTGGTAAATTCCAGTTTATGGACTAAGCTGTCGTAGCAGCACGTCTCTAAATCCAAGTGTTTTTTTTTTTCCTAGTATCATTTTCGTAGTCAAAACAAAATTTGTCTTACTTGTCAAAACAATATTCATCCTAGTAGTCTGTAAAAATCTAAGTCCTATAAGGATTTAAATATTCAGAGACTGAATGCATTACTTGAATTAATTGCAAAACTGCCTAGAAACCCTGGGTCTTTTTGTTAAGAATGTATTCATAATTCTAAAGCACAGGATACAAGGAGAGAGCACATACGTTACAGATGCCACATATTGCCAAAGATGCTTCTAGGCAATTCAAAAGGCACATCTGTTTCTCCCTGGGAAGCTTCTTGGCCATCTCAAATGAGGATCTCCCCAAAGAATTTGAATCATAGCCCCTAACAAGAAGAGGATGATCACAAGCTTGACGTAGACGCAACAGCATCAACAAGATGTTAACATAATTTTGTTTGACCGTTCCAGCAGCTGCATATTCCTGATAACACAAACAAAATTAATCACACTGTCTTGTTCGTATGTAAGGCCATGGGTCTCAATTTATGAAGAAAATTGCAGATCAGGCAAGCCGGCCTGGGTTCATGAACAGGTCTTATTCACACACGTGAAATGGAAAGCAAAGCAACTAACATGTTCACAACATAAGTATGATACAATCATTATCAGTTACAAATGGACAGGGAGGGATAAGATGAAAATAATTTAGGAAAAAAAAATACAACCCATATTTTGCTTATCAACTTAACACGTACATTGAACTGAGCACGTGAATCAGCCTCTAGTCTGGTGTAGAAATCACGCTCTTCATCAGTAAAATCCACTTTTTTCAGATGTACTACTTTGGGTGGTAGGTTAATAATTGGTTTGCCATCAATTTGTGTCCCTAATCAAATAACAACAATAAGATGAGCATAAATTGCAGCAAGTATCGCATATCATCACTATCCTACCTAAATTTCAATACATTGATAAATACAGATCAAATTAGAATAACCATATTCACAAGCATGCTAATGCATAAAACATTTGCCACCAAGATTTTTTTTTCCAAGCAGACTAAATAATAATAATGTGTGTACATTCACAAACTTTAAGAACTGATGTACTGCAATCAAAATTACTAGCAGGCAGTGATAGGCTATGGATATTCTGATAATGGCCGGTTAAAAAAAAAAAATTGTCATTTACTTGGGAAAATCCATTAAAACAATACAGGGATAAACTATCCAATCCTAAACCCTAAAGATGAGTACCCCTCCAGAGCAATCCGCAACAAGACTCACAAGGCAAAAAATAGAATGTATAATAAACCATATTACTAAATCAAATCAATACTTCTGGTGAATACATCAGTAATTAATTTTTCATCAAGATGATTTCCACAAATATCCATGAGACTGCAACACTTGGAAGATGAACAAAACCTTCAGCAATGAGGCTGTTTCCAGCACAACAAGAAGCCTCAACAAATATTAGAGAAAAAAATGGAAGTATCAAAAAATTTCAAACAAAAGGAGTAAAAAAAAAAAAAAAAGGTGATCTTGTTAGTTTTAAAGAGTATAATAAAGTGAAAATAGGATTCAAAGGAACATCAAATGCAGAATAAATCAAACATCAAATCAAAGCCATAAAACAAAAAGAATCTCACCTTTGGTACGACGAAGCATTATTGTTTTCAGAACAGCTTGCAACTTTTTGTACCCTTTTGTAGGATTCCTCTGAATTGGAATCTTTATTGTAGAGCAAAATGAAGTGTAGTCAGCATAAGGGTCATATCTCAGGAATCTGAAGTAGCTATAAAGATCATCGATTGCATTCTGGATAGGTGTTCCAGACAAGCACCACCTGCGCTTTGCACGAAGACCCCAACAGGCCCTAGCTACTTTGGTTCTGTGATTCTTGATGCTCTGGGCCTCATCCAGGACAACCCTAAACCATGCAACCTTTGCAAGAGGCCGAGCAACAAACTCAAGTAATGCAGCATCCATTCCTTTCTTATTTCTAGAACCTTTTTTGCCAGAACTGGGAGGATATTTTCTTTTCTTACCTGAAGAAAGCCCAAGCGAAGCAACATCATCACCTTCTCCTTTTCCTTTCTCATCATCATCTTCATCAACAATAGGCTGCTTTGGGACCTCCAAGCTAACAATTGAGTATGTTGTTAGAACAACATCATACTTCGCTAGCTCACAAGGATCCTTTGTTCGGTTGCTGCCATGGTATACCAGAACAGAGAGATTAGCTTTACTGGTTACCTTCTTATGCAGCTCTTCAGCCCACTGCCGTAGGACACTTGTGGGACAAACAACAAGAGTTCCTGCCGCAGGCCTTCCCTTAGATTGCCCAAAAGAATTGGTGCTCTTTGTTGAACTTTCCGTTGACATAAATTGACTGCTTTCAGCATCTCTTTTCATTTCATCCGCCTCAGTAACCTCATCATCATCCTCATCCAAATCTAATGTTTCAAGCACTTCTTTCTTAACAACTTGTGGATCTACTTTAACAGATGGAGGCTTTTCCTTGAGTATGAGAGCAATTGTCGATACTGTCTTTCCTAATCCCTGCAAGAGAACTCATTGTATAAACCTAAAAGTAAAATAAAGTTTCTTGAAAGTGTGCTATCAATGGTTTTGCAATTTCAGGAAATCCACCTGGTCATCTGCAAGAATTCCTCCTGAACAGTACAAGCTAGAAGTCTCCTTTTGAATCATCCATGACAAAGCAATTCGCTGTCAAGGAAACAATTAAGATTAGTTGGATAACAAATTGACAAGCCTATGTGCAAGTAACACAACCCACATAAGCACAGAGTCATCAGAAATAACAAGGGAAACCCGAAACGAGGTTGTCACTAATTATTTCATTGTTGCTAGACCAGAATAATTTTATCAGACTCGTGACTCCTAAAATGGACTCAAAGGAAGCAGGGAATTAAGGGAAAACTTCAAACCTGATGTCTCAAGAGAGGTACTGCCAAAACCCCTTCTGGTGGACAAGCTTCAGATTTTGGCTGAGAAATATCCTGTTATGAATGCCAAGACTTTAGTTTAATCATACTTTCAGTCATAACAACAGGCTGTTGTAACAAGACACTGAGAAAACTGAGAAAGGGTATGTTTCCAATATAACAGGAAAAACTGGTGCTGATAATAAAAATAGTGAAGAATAAACAATAAAATGATTTCCGTATTTTGCAAGCCAGCTAGCAAATAAGTATCTATGACAAAGCATCGAAGCATCCCAACACATATCAGACACTTATGCATGAACAATTTCTCATATCAACATGATGCTGGCTGAACATAAATTTGCTGAAATACATGCCAAAACAAAAGGACCTTTAGTTCCAAATTTTTTCAAACTTTAAAGGACTTTAAAGAATCAGAACTTTTAGTTCCAATCTTTGAAGGACTTTAAGATTAAAGAATCAGTGCAATAGCATCCAACATCCAACCCAGAACTAACCTGCAAAGCAGCTCGAAATATGAAACGCTCGTCATTAGCCCTAAGCCTTGTGCTTACTGCTCCAGAGTGATGAATGGAATCATTATATGCAGAATGTTGCGAAGGAGCATTGACCTTTCCAAGTGCAAGAGATTGGCTTGGGCAAGCAGGTTGGCTGATATCTTCAAGGATACATATATCAGAGTCATTATCAACATGGGATCGACTAGCAGACAAATTACTCTGAATTGATTGAGGGCTGATGCTTGAAAGATGACCCAAGCGCTTATGTTGAATTAGTATATCTCTTTCCTCCTTAACACAACTTGGCCGCTTGTTTATCTTAGATTCTTCTGCACATGACGAAAACCCCACAGAAGGATCTAAATTCAAATGTGCATCATCAAGGGAAATTTTACCAGCAATTCCATCAACTTGACCCCTCATGGGTGCAACGTTTATGTCTCTTTTCTCATCCATTAAGTAAAAGAAATGTTTCTGATTTGGAATAGAAGAAATACCAGAAGATGATTGCTTTGACTCTGCCTCATGAAAGGAACTACTTTCATCACTACAATAAAGTTCATTACTCATTTTGTCAGAATGGCACATCATCTTCCCCCATGCAACCACTTCAATTTCTCCCTCCTCTACAGCAGCCAGTTGCTTCTTGCTCATGGCTGACTGGATACAATTGAATGGCATTCCTGATTGTTTGTCATCAACAAGTCTAACATCAACATTAGATGAAAAATTTCCACTGATAGGGGACCTACAGTTATTAGCTTCACTTTTAAGATTCAGTCCCTTGACATCAGAGTAATCAGACATCGAAATCTCTGATACAGAGCATGCACTCTTAGTTTTCAACTCCCCTACCATTTCATCTTTTCTGTTAGTTGTAACTACTCCATTGTTCGGCAACAATTCAAAGAATAAATCTCCATTAAAAAAAGACTGTGGCGAATCAACAAAATATGAATTATCAGAATTTATACCAAATTCCATAGCTGAATAAGGGGCATCTAATCCGGTATTAATATCAGAATAATGGCAAAAGGTGGACTGAGTAGCTGGTACATTGTGTGAAGCAACTTCTGCATCCACAAAGCGCACATCCGTAGGTATATAAAGATCATTTTCTGTTCCTGAAATCCTTAAGTTGTCTTCACTTAAAGCACTGCCAGGTCGAAACTTCCCATCTGAACTGTCCATATAAAGGTTACATGAAGAATCTGCAATTGTCAGATAAAAAAAAATTCAGTACTTCCATCAGGAAAATGATGATCTATCTTAGACTATCAAATGCCGAATTCAAATTCTAACATAGTAATCCACGCACAACAGAAATCTAAAAAGGGTTTGAAAAGTTCTGCATACCTTTGGAATAGTTTTTCCCTCCCAAATGCCTGAATTGTGATCCAGTTTCACCCAATAGAATATTGGTATCTAATTCACTAGCAGCATTATCCGAAACATGATTAAATTCTCCTTCAGCAATACTACATCCTGTACTGCAACTGGGAATCTCAGATTGCAATACACCAACCTTGCCCACTCCTTGATCACTGCAAGATGCCAAATACCAGTCTCTGACACTTCCTGAGCAGGTATTCATAGGAGAGCTAATTTGTGATGAGGACTCCAGCATTACATCATCCAAAGTCATGGCAGAGCTCCCTACATAATCAAACACTCGATCATCAGAAGCTTCTGAATTGTGCAAAGGGTAAAATATAGCAGGATCTATGGGCTCAGATTCTGATGCATGTGGTCCATCTAATATCTGAAACCCTGATAAACAGTACACCAATGAATGGCAATTATCAAAATGATATGAAATCTTCCATGTCAACCCCATGGACGATATCCCACAATAACAAATATATTATAAAGTTGTTACCATTTTGAAGTTGAAGATTGTTTTGGTTGCCAACACCACTAACTGAATCAACTTTCAAATTCCTATTTGAAAAATCTTCAGGAATACTCTGCAATTTTGCAAATTCAAAGAAGAAAATTTCATTAAAAAGTGAAAAAGGATCTGAAGCCTCTTAATTAAAAGGCTAGAGCATGTCTAGAACAATTTTTAAAAAATATATATGTCTGTAATGTATTAATTAAATGTATAATGTCAAGTCCAATGAAACAATTCCCAGAATTCTCCCAATTTCCTTGAAAGGTGAAACAATTCATATAACATTTAACCCAAAGCACAGTATGCACTAGAAGCAGCAAATGATGCCCCATCCACACCACTAACAAACATGCAAAATCATCTAGCTAGAGCTTAAAAACCAGATTAAGCTAATCTACTCTATCTACAAAACCTAGTTCCAAGTTAAAATTTTCAGCTGAATAACAGATCAAAAAAAGAGGTTAAAGCTAACCACACAAACCAAAATATCATCGAATTCTACTCTTAACCTATTATTGCCGATCATAAGAACTGAATCAAAATTCAAGTCCCCGCATTTTTTAACCAAGAGCAAAATCGAAACCTACCTGAGAAGGCTCTTCTAGAATGTTAACTAACATATCGAGATCTATAGCCAAATCCTCTCCCTCGCTACTACCAAGCTCATCAACGTTTCGGAATTCACCACCAGGCCAAAGCCCAGAATCGCCGTCAGCCATTATCATCATGCAAAAGAATTAAATCCAATGCCAAAATAATAATAATAATAATATATATATATATATATATATATATCAATTCAACTCAATTCTGCTCCAAACCCTAACAAAAAAACATCGCCAGTACTGTAAAATTGAAACCGAAACCCGCGGATCCAAGTATCTGGAACCTCATATCCTAAACTTAAACCGAAAGGTGAAAAGGACCTAAAAATAATAGAATTGGAGAGAACGAAACAACGAAGAAGTTTCTCTGAGTTTTGTGTAATTTTCTTTGTATGAGAGATGCGACTTTTTCTTGTTAAAGAACAATGGCAATACCAAAAAAAATTGAAATTAAAAAAAAATTGAACACAATATATATATATATATATATATATATATACTTTGGTTAGAATTTTAATTGTGGCAATTAATTTATATTTAAAAATAAATTACTCCCCCGATTATTTTTATCTATCTTTCAAAATTTTACACACTAAAATATTTATTAATTAAATTTAAAATCATTAATTTAACTTTTTATACTTTATCTTAAATTAAATTATTATATTCTAATTAAATATTATAAAAATAAAATAAAAAATAAATAAATATTATACTATAATTAAAAATAAAAATGAATGATTTTTTAAAACAAAGATAAAAAAATGGAATATTAACATTGATAAATCAATAATTACTGATCATAATTATTTAAAAAACACAATTATTAATCGTGATAATAAATAATCATTAAATCAAAGAGGTCATAATATTTTGCGCTGTATAATTTCATAGTAATTATGTGCTTGCGTCTTGTAAGAACGGTGGAAAGGAAAGAAAAAATTGGAATTAGTTATTAGAGAGAAGAAAAAAAAAATAAGACCAAATAAAAGTTCTCTTATATTTAAGAATTCAATTAATTTAAATAATAAAAAAATATTAAAAGGTTAGTTATTTTTTTAAACTTGTCATTTTTTTATTTATTATTAAAAATAATTTTTAAATAATATTATTTTATTTTTATTAACTAATATTTTTATATTTCTTAAATTTAAAAAAAAATTATTAATTATTTCTTTTTTTATCTATCTTATGAATTAAAAATTATTTTTTCTGTCTCTTGTAAAACAAAAAATTCCAACGAAAACCTTAGAAAATATTAGTGTCCATTTACAAAGAAAATGTAGATGAATATTTCTACTTTGGACAAGTATGGTGTGAATTTAAACTAAAAAGAAGATGCGATGAGAGCGAAATTTCCAACTCCATGCCTAACAAATCCATCAACCCGATGCAAGGTAAAATTCCCAGCAGTTACCAAAAGTAAAATTATTTATATTTAGTCGTGTTTGAATTTAAAAAATATTAAATTTTTTAAAATTTACATTTATAACACTTATAATTTTCTTTTATTATAAATTGCAATTGAAAACTTGATTCATGGACAAATTTAGCAAATAATATTATTTATTTTTTATTAAAATATTATGTATATATTAAATATAATATCAATTTGAAACAAAACTATACCATTAAACTAAAATAAATTAAATTCAAACTTTTCATGTAATGATAATAATAAATACCAGCAATGGTCCCTACTTTATAAGGATTTTGATCATATTTTTGTATTTTATTAATTTAAAAATATTAATATAATTAAAAATATACGAATCAAAATTATTACATATGGATTAACTAAAATAATAATAAAAATAAATATATTATCAGTCTGAATAAACTGATTTTAATTGAGATTTATATAAATAATTTACATTAAAAAATTGATATGATAAATTCATATAAATTTTATTTTTAATGGGATAAATTTATGTAAATTTAATTTTAAAAAATTACTTAAATCTATAATAAAAAAAATTATAAATAACCATCTAAATCAAAGGTGAATATATTTAAAGAGGTTTATCAAGACCTCAATTTTAGAAAACAGCTTTCTTGGAATTTCTAGAAGCATAAGCCATAGCTGTTATTGTTAGGTGGTGATCTGCTGGTCTTTAATAAGTCAATTGATCCTAAAATATCCAATTGAGATTAGAGAGAAGAAAAATCTAATTTTTGGTAGTTCTAATAATAATTTATTTTAATTAAAATTTAGTGAAATTACATATTCAAAATTATTTTGTTATTTAATTTATCAATTTTTTTTTATCGAATGTCATACGTTACAAAATAGTTATTTCAGATAGAGAAAATTATTTTGTGATTATTTAGTTCAACATTTAGTTAAAAATAATTATTTTTGATAAAATATAATTATAAAATAATTATATTAAAAAATAAAAATAAATAAAAATAAAAATAAATCAAATGAAAAAAAAAAAAATTTAGTAAGATAGTAATCTCTTTATTTCAAAATAAATATCATATTTATAAAATGCATAAATAGTAAGTTTTAATATTGTATTTATAAAATACATAAATAATAAATTATTTTAAATTATTTTAACTAATATCTCATAATTAAGTATAACTATCTTTTTTATTATTTTAATATCTCTCTAGTAATTAAATATAATTATTTAAAATAAAATATAAAAAAATATAAAAAGGTGGGATAAAAAAATAAAATTGAGACGATAAATATTTTTTTATATTTTCAAAAGATAATAAATATGACTAAATATATGAAGATATTATTAAAATATTATTTAAATTAAAAAATTGGATAATTAAATTGGGACACGTAAAAAAAATTATAACATTTATTTTGAGATTGATAAAATATTTAATTATAATCATTATTATACTAATTGATAAATTAAAATTTTATTTTTTATTAATTTATTTTATTAATAAATTTTTTATTTAATATTATTTAAATTTTTTATTTTTAATGTATGTGAAACTAATTAAAAAAATGGTTAATCTATTTTGGCATTAAACACAAGTCAACAATTATTGGTTTGCAGTCAAATAATACTGCTCATTGATGCTTGTGCCCCTTTTTCCAATCTAATCTATTTTTAACTTAGCTCGTAAGCAATGCATATATGCATTGTCGCATTCACATTTACGTCCGCGCAATTACAGCGTTCTTGTTTTCATATAAACTAGTGTTTTAGCACGTGTGATGCATGTGATTTATATTTTTTATTAATCGTGTATTATTAATATATAATATTAATTTCTTATAATTCAATTGGAATAAAAATTATAATATAAATATAATAAAGTATAAATTATTATTATTATTCTAAAATTAAATAACAACGAAAATTAAAAGAACAATATTCAATTATAAAATAAAGAAATATTTTTAATACAACAAATATAATTTAGATTATGTCATACATTTTATCTCCCATCCAATAATTTTTTTAGAAAAAATTTGTTAGAACTTTTTAAATTTACTAAAAAAATAATATTTCATCTTCTCAAAATAAATGTGTTAGTTTTCTTTTTGATAAATCTAAATTTAATTATCTTATTTCTTAATTTAAATTATATTTAGTCTTATATAATTAATATAAACTTTAAAAATAAAAAAAAAATTATTATTTATTAAAAAAATAAGGAGATGATTATATTTAATCATAAGAGAGGTATTAAAATAATAAATGAAATGATTGTATTTAATTATGAGAGAATAAAAATTAAAATAATAAAAAAATTAATATTTATGTATTTTACAACTAAGACATTTATTTTATAATGAATATAATAATAAATAGTGATATTAGTTATTATTTTTCAGTACAAAATAATAAAAATAATTAGACAGATAATATAAATACCAAATGAAATTATAAATTTTGTAAATTTTTATAAGTTTAGAAATGTAGAATGTGGTATCATTTCATAGGCTAAATTGTATTATCTTGAAATTTTGTTTATATTATTAATTTATGAAAAATTTGGTACTCAAATTATACATTAAAAATAATAATAATTAATATTATAACATTTTTTTTTTGTCAAGTTTTGTATTACAAAATTAATATTCAAAATTAAGAGTGTATATATGAAAAAATTATCTATTTACAATATTAATAGTATATGTACAAAATTAATAATGTATATATTTTGGGTCAAGTTTTGTATTACAAAATTATTATTTATTTACAAAATTAATAATAATAATTTTTATAATAATATTAGTGACAAAATTTATTCTTTGTCTTGCAAAACAAATATTATTAATAGTTGATTGTATTTAATATATAATACCAATTTATAAGTTACATTAGGTGCATATATACAACAAAACTAAGAATTTGCAACCAAATTTTATATGATATTTAAAGGATGAACATGTATATTATTAATTAAATTTTAATATAAATGATATTTTATAATAATCTATTATAATTCGTAGTGATTTTAAAATTTTTGAAATTTTAGTAATTTGTGATTTCTCATTATAAATTAATATATATAGTTGAAGATGAAATATATATTCGAAGCAGTATCAATATTTTTCCATATATTTATATATAATTTTTTTTTTTTTATAATCACTATACGTAATTATGATAATTCATAATTTAGATATAACTTATATATAGCTTAAACTATGAATATTATATCTAGACATAATTTATTTAAAATTAAAAAATAAATAACAAAATTCACAAAATATATTTTCCCCGAGAATCCGGCGAGTCGGCAACTAAGAGGCGATTGCAACGCTGTGAATTTTCTTTTTCCAAATCTTTTTGACCTTGATCGCTATACTAGCAATTCCATTGCAAAAAAAATTGGGAACATGGCAACTTGCAGCAATCTTGCTTGGAAATTTCGTCAGTGGCTACTGGCCAGTGGGTATATGCCGTAACGTAATAGCTAGCCCACAATAAAAGGCAGGGGAAAAACATGAAACAACATGGAAATTTTATGAGTTAGCTTTTTTCAATCAAACTTTCCGCAATTACATGCCTGTATGTCATCACAAAGAATTCAAGTTTAATGGTACTAAGCTTGAAGCTTAGCAATTTGATTAGAGTTTAATCAATTTTTTAATTTTAAATTTTGAGTTGGAGTTAATAAACATTTAGATATTCGAATTTTATTTTGATTAGACTCTATTATTATTAAAAAATAATTTATTTATTAATAGCAAATTAAATATCAAAAAATTATATAAAATATTAATATTCGATTAGAACACGCGAGCTATTTGAGTCTAGTATTATAATATTCGAACTTGATTTAATTCATTACTCGAACTAATTCGAGTATTTTACATTACATTCCTAATAACAATGTTCAAAATAATATTGGAGTACTAAATAAAAATAAATATAAAAATTTCATATTTAATTCAAATAAATTTTATTTTATAAATTTTCATATTTAGAATGAATTAATTCAAAAAAAAATTCAGTTTTAAATGTAAGAAAATTAAAATAAATATAACTAATACAATTTTGCAAAAATTCAATATAATTGAACTTGATTTATAATCCAATAATATAAATATTCTTATAATTTATATATTAATATTTTAAAGTTTCAATATAATTAATTATTTTTTTTAGAAAATTAAATAATAAAATAAAATAAATTTATTCTCTATTTACACTATATATGAAACATTTTATATGAGTGTTTGGAATTAATTATGCCAAAATCTATTATTTTTTAAAATCACTTTTTGCCAAAACCCATTTTATATAGTTCTTAATAAAAACAATTGTTACAATATTTTCATTTAAAATTACATTTGTAAATAAATATCAAAATCAATTACTTAAAAACTCAATCTATTACAGTTTTTTCAACTTAATATATTTTGAATTATCAATTGAAAATTCAAACACTCAATACATATCCAATAAAAGTTAAACCCATAAAACCATTATCTCAAATTTTTTTCCAATAATTATATTACTGTGGATCCCAATATACAAACAAATATATATAATATCTTTTTACTATTTTTTCAATTGATCCATATATAATAAATTTGATTCATATTTTTTTATATTGATATTTAAAATTATTAAAAGATAATATTTTAAAATAAATAAATAATAATAATAATAATAATTTGAATATATTAAAATATTTTAAAAATAAAAATTATTATAAAAATTTCACACTGATAATTAATTTCTACATAAGGATTCAATTCAATCAATTTTTCTCATATGAGTTTTCCAAACAGAACCTTTTATATATTTTATCTTATATTTAATAATAAAATAAAAATCAATATTTTAATATAATCAAAAGGCAATAATAGATATTTTTAGTATTTCAATTAAATAATATAAAATAAATTAAATTTTAAAAATATTTGTTTTGCACATTAAAAAAGAAATCCTCTAGTCCATTACTTGAATGAAATTAGATTTGTGGGCCTAAAACAGCAAATTGGTTTTTATTTTTAGGTCCATGTATAAAATCAAAAGATCCGAAGGACCCAATATAATTTTTGATTCTAATGGGCCCGAAATGCACACCAAGAATATTCAAAGCAGAATAGGCCCATTAATAAAAGCGGATACAAACCAATATAGCCCGCAACACAACCCGAAACATAAGAACAAAGACAGAGAAAGAGAGCTGGCAATAATATCACTAAGAAGCAAAGTATCGCAAAGGCTACTCTGATTCAACAGTCCAGGAAAACTTGAAATACCAAGATTTTCTAGGAAAGTAGAAATTGTAGGTCACCGCTTAATCTCAATTCAGATAGAATTAGGGTTTTTTTCTGGGACTTCTCTTTCTGGTGAGTGTCAGTGGCAAAGTTGTGAGCTCTTGTTGAATGTAATTGCTGTAACTTTTTTTTTTTTATATATGCTAAGTTTTAGATTTGCGGGTTTGTTTGGGTACAGGGATTAGGCGGTATCCGTTTATTGGGATATCAATGGGCTTGTTGATGGTGGTTGTGTACTGATGTCACGTTTCTGGTTTGTGATTCGTCAGTTTGCAGAGATCGAGGCAATGGTAAATTAGGCTTTTTTTTTTATTGAGTTAAATTGTTGTTTTCTTGATGGGTGATTACTTCTGATTCATTGTTTGTAGTTTATTACAAGTGTTCAATTTATTTTGTTAGCGTATGGAATGAAACTGATTGTTAAGGTTTTGTTTGATTCAATTTTATTGAATTTTACTCTTATACCAAAGAGAGGACTCGAGTATCTTGAGCAACTGAGCTTTGAATTTTTTTTTTTTTTTTCTTTTTTCTTGAATTTGATCGACGTGAGTGTTTAAGGATAATTTGTATGTGCTGTCATTTTATTTTCCATGCAATTGGCATCTACAACGATTGATTTGTGTAGTAATTAAATGTGTAAAATAATTCGTGTGCTCAGGCTTATTTTGTTGTCTGCAGGCTATTTCAAAAAAGGTGATTACGAGAGAAGAGTGGGAAAAGAAGCTTAATGATGTAAAGATTAGGAAAGAAGACATGAATAAATTGGTGATGAACTTTCTTGTCACTGAGGGTTATGTAGATGCTGCTGAGAAATTCCGGATGGAATCTGGAACTGAACGTATCCTTAGTTTCTTAATTTTCATAATAGCATATTTTTTGGTGTCTGATGCATATTGACAGGTTTATACCATAAGAATTTTATGTTGTTCCTTATTGAAAAAATAGCAGATATAGATCTTGCAACAATCACAGATCGCATGGCTGTTAAGAAGGCAGTACAGAGCGGAAATGTTGAGGATGCAATTGAGAAAGTTAATGATTTAAATCCTGAGGTAGGGCACTTTATCTCACCATTTTTTTTGGTTAAAATTCCATTAAGGGTGATGTTTATTTTGCTCACTAATTTCTTCATTTTGTTAAATTTGTCAATGTTTTAAACTGTCTCTTAATCATTGATATCCTTGAAACCTCCTCTTTTACACTAGGATTAAAGGATCCACATTTGGCAGTCATCTTTTCACTATACATATATGTGTTTCAAAAGTGGCCATATTACTTATTCAATTAATAGCAAGTTTTGCAAAATTATCAGTTTAGCCTCATATTCATGGGTCATAATGAAACTCTTACTTTTTTGTTTGATTCATAAAATTGGCCTTGCATATGTTATTATGTATGTCGAAAATATTTTATCATCTGTGGAATCCTTATATGCAGGGAAAGGATTGATGTGTTTTGGAATTGGTTTCTATGGTTGAAGAATAAGCCACAATATTGCATTTTGCAAGCTGTGTTATTGATCCTAGCTAGTCAACCATTAGGATCTGTAGATGGTCATTGACATGTTGCTTGGTTTGGTTTGTAGCAACTATAAAAAAGCACTCTAGTGGAATTAAGAAAACTAAGAAAAATAAAACCTGATGTTTTCTTGTGGCTGTAGAAGTTCAGAGGCATAAATGTTTTTCAAATGTGGGACATTCATTTAGTCATTGTTGGGCTGATAAAATTTGCCCTATGATTTTTTATTTTTCAGTTATTTGGTGAACATATATTAAAACATATTAACATCATCTAGATTTTCCTAATATGAAAATTCCAATGCAGATACTGGATACGAATCCTCAACTGTTTTTTCATCTCCAACAGCAGCGGTTGATAGAATTGATTCGAAATGGAAAAGTAGAAGAAGCGTTGGAGTTTGCTCAGGAGGAACTTGCACCCAGGGGAGAAGAAAATGTAATTCTGGATTGTTCATAACTTTGTCATGCCTACTTACATTGAATTTTAAGTTTGTGTCATTGGAGTTTCCTCTGGGCTGTTATTTTCTCAATGTGAGCAAATCTCACCTATTGACTGGTTTGTTATTGTTTAAAACTTGATGCAATAATCAAGTAAATGTGTGATATTATATAAAGGAGAGGTTCATATAAATGTATTTGAGCATTAAACTGCATACCTTTAATGACAGTACATGACTGAAAGTTTTAAAATTTTCTACAGCAAAGCTTTTTAGAAGAGTTGGAGCGGACTGTTGCCCTACTGGCTTTTGAAGACGTCACGAACTGCCCTGTTGGAGAACTTCTGGATATTTCTCAGCGCTTGAAGACAGCAAGTGAAGTGAATGCAGCAATCCTAACTAGCCAGAGTCATGAAAAAGGTCAGTTATTTGTTGATAATATTTTTTATATTTTACTGGTCACAGGCATTGAAGTTTGACTTCATTTTCTTACAATCTATTGTTGATAAATTTTTTCATTCTAAGAAAACATGAATGCCTGAAGGAGGGTCAAATTGGAGTCCTGCTGTAAAATTTTTAAGAATTTGAAATTTAATATTTCGGCAATAGAAGAACACTAAAAGAAGCAACAGTTGGTTGGCTCTTTCATGGTCTAAATTTGGGAGCATAATCTAAAACCCATATTTCTCAGCTATTCAAAATATCTGAGTTACTGTAGTAGAAGTTATTTTTCTATGTGACCAGAGATGAAGCCAAGAAATCAATCCTTGGTGGACCGAGAAATTTTTTCTGTATAAAAAGTTGGGCTTAGACAGGCCAAGAAAATTTTTCTACGTAAAAAGTTGGGTTTAGATAAATCAAGTGAAAATTTTTCTATAAGTTAATGAGAATTTTCTTTTGTTGGGGTGGCCCAGGTTTGTCCTATATGTGGCTGCTAGTGATAACAATATCCATGCACATACAATAACTTCCTCTCAACATTGCATAAATTAAAGATTCAATGTGAGTTTTGTTAAATGCCCTGAAATGGTATTTTGAAGTTGATGAAACTATTTGTGGTGTTCACATGATTATACCTCCAACGAGAAGATGAATCCGAATTGTCCTTCACTTTATAGAATTAAACCACAGAAATTGATTTTTCACTTAAATGGTCATCAATGGGCATTTTCTTTTTCTTGGTTGTGGATTTGAATGATGTAGCAAGGGAAGAGCTTCCTTTGGGAGTTGACAGTGGATATTGAACTTGAAGGAAAAAAGAGGTTTTCTAAAATAAGTTACTAAGTGGGTCTTTTGTATCTTTCTCTTTACCAATTTTTAGGAAACTCTACAAGGGTAATGGCGGTGGTGAAGCCATGTAAGCAACATCATTTGTTGTCTGAGCTTTGTATATTTATATCTTTTAGGTTGTGCCGTGATCTTGTTTCTTTATTTTATATGAGAGAGCCTTGTTTCCTTTTCTTGATCATCCTTATATCTATATGTTTCAGAAGACAATTTCATTTGAAGAGTAATCATGAGTTTTTTTTTTTTTTTTTGCATGATACAGACCCAAAGCTACCAAGTTTGTTAAAAATGTTGATATGGGCTCAGAATCAACTTGATGAGAAAGCTGCTTATCCTCGAATAAACGATCTATCCACTGCCATGCTAGAGGACCCTGCAGTTTGAAAAGGCTATAAGTTATTATGAAAGATTTGGATTGTCTATATAGATTGAACACCGAGCAGGAAAGAATCATCAAATTTGTGTACTGTTATTACAGAACAATTGTAGGCAGTTGTTCGTTGGAAGTTGTTAGAATTTGGTTGGTGCTTGATTCTTTTCTTCTGAGATGTTCAATGGCTTATGCCCTTGTGTAATTGTTTTGTTTATGCAGTTTATTTTAAGCTTTGGCTAATTCAATTTACATTTTATCCAAAGATAAATGGAAGTAGCACAAGTGTATTAAAAACTTTGTAAAAATTGCTGCCCTGCTCTGTTGTTGTAATCATTGATGGAACGGGAATCATGCAAACAAAATAATGAGTAGTGCGGTTTCCTCTCAAAGAGAAATTACTTGCATACTGGTTAACTGACATCTTTATGATTATAGTCCGTATTAGAGTTGATAACCATGGCAGACATTCAATGGTACAATGAGTACTGTTCCAAGTAACTAAAAACCAGTTTATATTTTATAAAAAAACAATTATTTGAGAGTGTTGTTTAATCTTTAAAATTTGTATTATTAAAATATGTGATTTATTTTAAATGTAAATTTTAATGATCTTTAATTAGTATTATATTTTTAAAATAATTCTACTACGTAACGTCAAGCAGATTATGGTGCAGCCGTAGAAAATTTGGAAGGATTGGACTTCTTCAAGCTTAAAACTTAGAAGATGGAGTAACTAGGCCAAGAATCAGTAGGCATCACAGAAATGGTAGCCCAGTTGGACGACCTTAGTAGAGGAACATTTATGGTACCATTACTCATGCTGCAGGTTTCTAAAAGAATGTATTGGTAAGAAATGTATATTTCAAAAATAGAAGCTGGTGTTTTTGGGGAAAACTAATCCTATCTGTAGATTGATTTCTCCAACAAAATAATTTTGAATAAAATTGTCAACAGATCCAATGAGAAAATGAAAACTGAAATAGAAAGGTAGCTGCTTTCACTTCTTTACCAATCGAAAAACCCAAACCTACAATAAAGGGGATATTATAGCAATTAATGCCACAGAAAGATCCCCAAGTCTACAAAACAAAACAGAACAGAAATAGCAAAATATTACTCAGGAATCAAGATTCTACCCACACAACATAAATCCATATAGTGTTATTGGCATCTTGATTCCTTCTAGTTTTCAATTCTTGACAACACCCATCATCAAAATTAAGAGCATAACTTGAAGGATCGTACTGAAACTTGACCTGTTGTTTGCTTCCATTCTTCACAGCCTTCTTCACTGCTGCCTTCACTCTCCAAAACAACGTCTTGCATTGCTTCTTGCTGAAACTATTAACCCATTCCAATCTCCCAACAAAACCCATATTAAAAAAGCATAAAAAGTCCAAAGATTGAATCACAAAAACCAGATAAATCTTGAAAATACAACAGAAATATATTAACAAGTTGCTGTGTCTTTATAAAATAGAGAAGCCCAAAAAAGGCCTCAACTTTTGAAGGGGATGGAAACAAGAATGGATGGGGGAAAGAAAGAAAGAAAAAAGGAAAATCTTTTGGGTCTTTCAAAGAAGCTGCTAAAGCTTCTTCAGTTGGCAGTCTCCACAGCCATGTGCTTTTTTGGCATTACATTGGGATGCTCAAATTCCATCATCTAATACAAGAAAAGAAGGGGGTGAGAGAAAGAAAGAAAGAAACATACAAAGAAAAGAAAGAAGAGGTCTGCAGTGGGCAGAGAGCCTTCTTTCTCTTCCTCCTATGGTCCTATCACTATCAGATAGTTGTTGTAGTAGGAGTGGTACAGCGATCTTTATGTCGTTCCTCAGCCAAATCAATGAATTCCTCGTCCCCATTAGGTATGTTTTTCCCCTACTACTACGATATCCATAATTTTAATTATGGCACTAACTCCATTTTCATATCCACTAATCTCTTTAACAATACCAACTATGTCTAAATCTTTATTTTAAGCAGTTATAATCTTTGCCACTTTCTAACATTACTATTTATTAATCTATAATTTAACTTGTTAAATTAAATTCACTTAAAAATTTCTGTTTAGTTTAGTAAAATGTTAATTTTCTTTTGATTTGATGATTTTTTAAAATTATTTTTTTAGTTAAATGTACTTTATTTTTTATTCTATTAATCAAGATTCAAATTATGGGATCATATTACAATATTTTAGCTAAAAAAGGGGTTTGCTAATTGATTCTATTGAAATTATATTACTTTTAAATTAATATAATAGTATAGCGGAGCTCACCACATGTAAATTTATTTATTGAGTTTTTATTTTCCAGAATGAACTCAATAATCTACTTGGAATTGCTTTATGGGTTACGAGTAAACAATTGACATCTTTGACTTTAATTTCATTTGAAGTATGTTTTAATTTAATTATTTAATTAAAATTATATTTTATTTTAATTTTATAATAATATCATCATTAAAAAAAATTGAAAAATATAAAAATTAAATAAAAAATATAGAATATGAGAGAATTAAAAAAATAAAAGGATATTAAAGTAATAAATAAATTAAAAAATTAAAATAAATCAAAATTTTTTTTAATAATTATATATTTTATAATTAAAATATTTATTATAAAACAAATAAAATAAGTGTTTGCCATATATATATATATATATATATATATATATATATATATATATATATATAATTAAATTAAATTTATAAAAATATATATATATATTCATACACCAAAACTTTTCAAAATAATATAATATATTAGCTATTAATAATATGTGAATAGCATTGCAAGAATGATCCAAATCCATTCATGTACTAAAAATAAGTATAATTTATGTTTATTTAAATAGTATGAATTTTTTGTCTTTTTATATATATTATTTTTTATTTTTTTCATGCGTCATAAAAATTATTTTTAAAATATTTTAATAATTTCTATAAATAATATAATATTTTTTTTATTTTTTTATATAAATTATTTTGAAGAAAAATATAAAGGTTAATAAATTAATTATATATTTTAATTTTAATATAAAATAATTAATATAATCATATTTATTTTATTATTATTATTAAATATAAATTTAATTTTTAATTAAAAATAAAATTAAAATAAAAATAATAAATATAATTATGAAATACGATTTATAAAAAAATAATTTATATTTTTTAAAATGATATATATAAATAGATGAATAGGGTATATTAAAAAATATAAATATATTTTCATCAAATTAATGATAGACCAGCCAATCATTAATTTGTAAGTTTTCTTGTAATTAGTGCAATATGTATGTTTAGAGGCTCGAAATTATTGAAAAGAAGAGCTATATGAATATGTAATTGCGTAAAAGATAATATTTTATCATTAAATTAATAATAATTAGAATAAGAAAATGAAAAACAGAAACAAAGAGGACATTGGGATAGGGAAATCCATAGTGATGAATCAAATCAGAGTTTCTGTTTTAGCAGTTATAATATTTTTCTTAAGAAGACTTTGATCCAATAATAATTACTAAATTTGGGGTTATGAAGGATTTCAAATTCAAACCCTATTTAGATTGGATTTATATTTTATTTTTAATGTTTAATATAATTGACAGTTTGATATTTTATTGTTTATGAAGTCTTGGGACAATGTGGAAGTATGGTGGTTCCACTCATTATCTAATGGTTTTTTTGCAGTCTCTTTTTGTCTTCTTCTCCAAAACCCATTTTGCCTTTCCATAGTCTCATTAAATTCCCTTTTGTCTCACTCTTCACTTGGTCCACTTCTATTCTTCTACTCTATTTATTTACCCTTCTTACCCCTCCCTCTACCCACTATTCCCCTACTGTTGAACTTGTAGACCCATTTTTTATGAGCTGTCACCTTCTGCCAACAAGTCCCTCCTTGTCTTAAATCTTTGGCTACTCTACTCTCCAAAGAAATATCTCAATTCTTTTTTTCTTTTTTTATAAATTATAATTTAATTCTTAAATTTTATCTAAAATTTAAATAAATCTTTATGTCTTAAAAAATAAATAAAATAATTAAATAGTTTGATGGAATTAAAATATAAAAATATTATTATTAATTTTTTAAAATATAAAAATTTATTATTTTTTATAATAAAATTTATGGACTAAATTATAATTTAATTTTTTTTTTATTAATATAGGGTTTTCTTAGCCTTTTGTGATATGATATTGATGGGTCAGATTTTGACCCTCTGATCATATGGGTTCGACTGGAGATGAGTCATCAATGGACCCAACTATCATTAACCTAAGAGTTGGATCTTTGATGTCAATGGTGGAATGCTAACTAGGCCTAACTTTAATCATGAATCTAATGAAAAACCAAAACTTGTTTAGTTATGAACATTTGTATATGATGAGAATTAAAAGTTACCCAATCAAATTTTAGCATAGATAATTTATAAAAATTAAAATAAAATAATGAATATCATGATGTGTCTCCACAAAAACTATATGATATTTCGTAAACGTGTTTTGATTTTATGTATATGTGGTGATTAATAGTAGATGGATAAAGAGCAATGTGATTCTCAACGTTGATTTATCAGTACAATTATTTTGAGTCCTTATCAATTTCAGCTGTACCTCACTATATAAGATTTTGTTCTTATTTACCTTTTTATAGTTTCCTCTGCAACTAACTTTTGTTCTGATTTTTAACCTTCTCTTTTGGGTTTTTACTAAATGGGCCTCTTTAAGAAGAAAGTGGATAGTTGAATTTGGGTTTAGATGGATATGGGCCTTGACTTCTAAGCTAGGCCATCTAGAGCCGACAACCCTCATTTTTTATTTTCTTTTAAGTATTCTTTCCTACATGTACATACACACGAAACCAAAAAATTATATTAGCAACAGTAAAAGTTAATATAATAGTAAATTAGACATTGAAATTAAAAAAATTTAAGAAGAGCTAATTAAAAAAAATTATATATATATATATATATATAAATATTTTAATAATTTTAGGGAAACCGAAGCTTCTTTTAATTTCTCTTCATTACGTTATTATATACACTCGAATTTGATATAGAAAGTAGAATAAATATAAATATTAATAAAATAATATTCAGAAATTAATTTGCTATAAATGTCTCTTCATATAAATATAAATAAAAAAAAGTAAAGTACAGGTAATCGGTGTAGCTAAATATATATTTGTTTAATGGGGATAAAAGTTAATTAATTTTCTATTGTTGTAACATGACATGATTGCTGCACGTTACCTTAAACATTATGTAAATTAGAATGTTAAAGTGTCCAAATCTGGTAAAGATGAAAATCATATTAAAGATAAGCGATCCCATAAGCTAAGATGTCGCATGTAATTAACACTTTCTTGATAATCAAACCTAAGTTGGCCTGAGATTACTGTATACATGTTTGTTATCATGCTGTAGTATCTCATGTGGATTTGCTCCCAACACTCCTTATCCTGCTTGTTCAGACTCCATACTTAATTCCATCTCTCTCCCCCTTTTTCTTCGTCTAGATATAGAGTTTGTGCCTCATTTTCTTACAATAATATTTCCCATTGTAGAGTATTTTGATCCTTGTAACAATACTTGGAATCATGTTAGTCTAATTCCAGGTATAAGTGATAATCGTATTTTGAAATGTTTCGTTATGATTCAATTTATATAAATGTTGGGTTAAATGAATGGTTTGAATGTGCATCGTTAATAGATTTTGCTTGTACAAAATATGAAAATAAAATTTGTGGCTAGTGCTAGTGCTCAAGTATATGATCCAACTCTAGATGTTTGGAGTCCTTTGCCTAATATCACCACATTAAGGTATAAATGTGTAGGTGTAAGATCCACGTAGTCGACGGTTTTGCAATGAAAGTGATTTCGGATAAAATGGATTGGTGCTCCACTAAGGTGTACAACACTAATTCAGATCTTCTTATATATCATATATTAGATTAATTATTATTTTTCTCGCATAAAATATGTAATATATAAAATACTTCTAATTTTTTAAAAATATATCAACTTATCTCTTACGTATGTTTTGTTATACTAATATCTTTTTTTTTCAATTTTATCGTTAATTAACTCTAAAATGATTAATAAGAATAATAAAAATATAAAAAACCCTTACCTTTATTTTTAATTAATTACATTTTATTTTTACTTTAAAAAATATTTTAGGGCTAGAAAATTTATTTTCATATTTTTTGATAAATTTAAAAATAAAAAATAAATAAAAATATTTTTTAAAAAATATTTTTATTTATTTTTTATTTGTTATTTTTTATTTAAAAAATAATTTAAGAAGAAATTAAATTATTTGTTCTTAAAATTTTCAATATAAATAAAAAATTCATTATAAAAAATAAAAAATATTTATAAAAAAATATTTTTACTTTTATTTTCAAATTTATCAAAAAATATGAAATTACATTTTTTAATTTTAATTTTTTTTAAGTAAAAATAGAATGTAATTAATTAAAAATAAAAGTAAGAATATTTTTGTATTTTTATTGCTCTTGTTAACCAATTTAGGATTGACAAATAGAAAAATTAGACGAAATGATCTAATAGTATATTGTGACATTCGTTAGAAAGGAGTTAATATATTTTTAAAATGTCTGAAAAAATTTAGTGTATCGAGTCATTTTATAATTAAAAAATAGTAATTAACTCTTATATATTTCATCATTTATTTTATATTTTTTTTTATATATTATATTATTTATTTATTTTAAAATATTTTAATAATTAATATTTTTTTATAAATAATATAGATTCATAAAAAATAATAAAAACGATATATAATAAGACAAAAAAAATTGGCAACTAGATGTGCCACCTAATCAAATAGTGGATGTTGGTGGAAGAATGCCTAAAAGCATGGAAAGGTCATAATGAGGCTTATAATGGGAAACTTAATATGTGGGATGTGGTTGATGGGTCACATTTACAAGCTCTCAATTCACCAATTTCCACGTCAGCGACTAGTCATGCATGGAAAAGCTTTGAGCCTGTGGAAGAGGAAGGAGAGAGAGTTTGTGGTTCAGATTTCTTAATTAATTTATTAATTATTATTATATTATATTTATAGGTACTGTTTTTGTTCACTTTTATAAATGTCCTCGCCTTGGATGTTCCAATTGTGTGTGATGGTCCTAATCCACATGATTTTGGTTACTTTGTAGCCAAACTAAACATAGATTTTGTAAAAATCCCTATAATTTAGTTGCTTCTGGCTAATCAAACCCAATATCTTATTCTAAATTTTTTTTTTTTATATATACTCTGTCTGTTCTTTTTTATTTATCATTTTAAAAATTCATCTATTTTTATTTTTAATTATCATTTTAAATTTTTAAAATAATATTTAATAATTTTTATTTTATTTTATCCTTATAATATTTAATTAGAATATAATAACTTAATTTACAATAAAATTAAAAATATAAGATTAAATAAGTTATTTTGAATTTAATTAACAACTATCTTAATATATATGTAAAATTTTAAATGACAGATAAAAAAAAAAGAGTAAATCTTAATGAAATGCCGTAGTCAAAAAAAAAAAAAAAAAAAAAAGAAGAAAGAATGCTAGCTAAATCTTGAGTCATGCACAATAATAAGTTAGCTTATTAATTAATAAAAATATCAATTTTTCAATATAAAAATGTGCATAAGAAAAGTAGCACCAAACTTAATTAAAATTTACCTCTGTTTGCATACATAAACAAATAAAATAATAAATAAATAAATAAGGAAAAAAAAACAATGTTAATCGCTTTTATTTTATAGCCACATAATTTAATTATAAATGGCTATGTGAAATGAGAATAATATTATAAATGAATTTTATTTAGGATTAAATTCAAAGAGAAATTAAAAATAAAATCATAAAATAAATTATACATATGATAAGGATAAGGATAAGGATAAGTTACTTTTACATGTAATTTAGAGTTAATCTTGTAGATAGTTATGATTTATTATCTGTATAATCTGTAAATATATCGCATATGCTATAATGATAGCATACCAATCCTTTAGATAACAATGCAAAAACAAGGAATAACTTTGCCCCATACGAGATAGGAAGGTAGGAGGAATCATCACTTGAAACCCCTTTTTAAAGATTTGATCTGTGTTAGTGAATTGATACATTGAACTTATAATTTTCTTCATAAATTAAAATTAACTCACTAACAAATTTACACAGCACAATCAGGGGTAAGTTTTATTAAACAGAAGAAACCCCCAAAAATGGTATTGTTTATCAAGTTTAAAATAAAACTTGCATATATAATATATATTAGCATTATAATTCAAAATTTTAATGGGATTCAGGAGAAATTTTTATTTTATTTTTTGTGTGTGAGAAATATTTAGAGGACTATTTTCTTTATAAAATAGATTTTTTATTTGAATGTAATTTTTATTTAGATCAAAATTTTTATTGAGGTAGAAATAATAATAAATAACATTATAAATTATAATATTATATAAAAACAATTTTTATTTCTACCTAATAGTTAATTATATAGTGCTTTGAATTAATATTATATGGTGTGTGATGAGTTTCAAAAATTTATGAACATAATATTTTTATGATCAGTGAAGATATTACGAAAGAGTTTGCAATTTATTCATAGTAAATTATTCCTTATAAATATAGATTTATTGACTAAACCAAGTAAAAATTATTTATATTATTTTTTTCTTTTATTATTGATACACTTATAATTTTAAATTTTCCAAATAATATAATTAGTTTGGTTATAATATATATATATATTATGTGATTTCATGTATTTATAAATAAGGATTTGGAAATTTTTTTTATATGAATGATTCCGTGTCTAACTTTATCAATTTTATACTGACGTGACATAATTATACTGATAAAAAAATAATTTTAATATAAAAATGGATCTCACTTGTTAAATATAGAAAATAATAACTTAAAAGTTAAAAAACAAAATACTAAATAAATAATTAAAAAATAAAAATTAATAGAGTAGGTGATGGAATCTCATATGTTAACAGAGTAAATCACAGATCTTAATTTGCCAAAAAAAAATTTTCAAAAACCTCTATTTACAAATATACCACATAGTACTTTTTTTTTTTTAATTTCCCTTGAAAATTAACATAAAAACTAAAGGAAGGAACTCACCCACTCTCTTTTGTAGTCTCCTTAGTTATTCCATCTTCTTAGTTTAGGTCCCGATTAATTTAAATATTAGTTGATTATTAATAATTTATGAATAATTTTAATTTAATTATTAATTATTATTGATAGTTGTTAGTTAATATATGATTATTATAGATATTTAATAAAATTATTATTAATTATTAATATATTTAAAAATAAATATTTATATTTATTTTTTATTTAAATATAATTTTTAAAAAAATAATTGAGTTTTTTATTTAAATAAATAAAAATTATTTCAAAAAAAACTCTCAATTAAAATTTTGTAAACAATAATTATTTAATGATTATCATTAATAAAAAAATAATTAAAAATTATCACTAATCTAATAAATTTAATAATATAATTATTAAAATAAAAAAGTTATTAATTCAGTAATTATTTGATTACTTGATAATTAACGTAAAAAAACAAGTTGATACGTTGTTGCATAAAAAAAAAAAAAAAAAAAAAAAAACTTTGAGAATATAGGTCTGCAAGCCCAGGTTCAAGGCTTGTCTAATTGGTCAAGGATTTGGTTCCAAAAGCTAAATTTTTTTTACTTGCCAAAAAAAAAAACCATCAAAAGGAGAGAAAGTGGACATCACAAAAATAAATAAATAAAAAAATAAAAATGATACTCAAAGGCAAAACAAAGCCAACAAGAAGTTGCAAAACCATGTAAAAGATCCTTTCACGGGAGCCCATGAGCTCAGACCTAGCACGAGCCACCTGACCATTTGACCCCACCTCCACCCACCCCAGACCCTTGACCCCCTCCAGAATCCACCCCTACCCTGACAAACACTTGTGTTGTACTCTCTCTCTACTAGTCAATTTTCTTCCCTGCGTTGCATCGCACGTGCGAACCGTACTGTGCCCGCATGGGATACTACAGTTTCTTGTTTGACCTTCTTGACTTTGACAATTATGAGTGTACCACCACATCAACGGTTCATATTTAGTTGGGTTTCCTAATTTTTTTTGGACCGTTGATTTTTGGGACAATCTCGAGAATTTTGCTGTACACATGTTGCTTGTAACCTGGAAAAGCCGACACAGGGAGCTATTATGTCGGTTTTATCTTACTTTTCTTTTTTTTAAAAAAAAAAATTGGCAAAGAGATTAATTTTATTTTAATTAATTTTGTTTTATCATTCCCATTTTTATTTTTACAAAGTTAATTAATTAAAAATTAATTACTATTTTATCATTAAAATTTATCAAAATTAATAAAATAATTTTTATATTTTAAAAAATTAACTATTTAATTTTTATATTTTGATTTCGTCATACAAATTGATTATTTCATTATTTTTTATATAAATTACTTGAATTTTTTTTATTATTTTTTTTTAAATGAAAAATATTATTTTAAAGTGAAATTCATAAATCATTTTTCACTCATTTTTTATATATAAACTCATAATTGGAATAAAATTCTATAAAAATTTGATTTAAAAAATTATTATTAAATAATAGAAAGTTTAAAGGTTAATTATTATTATTTAACAAAATAATTTCTAATTTTATATGGTTGATTTGAAAAATTTCATGATAAGTGAAGTATTTTATCCATTAGGTATTTAAAGATAAAATAAATGGGATAATTAATTTGTTTAGGGAAATAAAATATATAGATTAAATAGTAAATTTATTGAAATATAAGAATTATTTTATTAATTTTGATAAATAATAAGGATTAAATAGTAATTAATTCATTAATTAATATTTTTAATATTGGCACGTGGTTGAGTGACACGTGGGATAAGGGCACAGTGGGGGACCTTGATATTGGAGGGGTTGGGGTACATACCCGACATGGTGCATGTGGGTGGGAGGGGTCTCTGCCTCAACTTGGGTCACCCTATTCATTCCCTGCGGATCATAGAAAATTATTTTGAACACTTTACACCTATACAAATAAATTTTATTTAAAATAGTTACAAGCTCGCATTTTATATTTTTATTTAATTTATTTCTCTTAAAATATTTTAATATTTTATAAAAAAAATACTATTATTTATTATTTAATATTTTAATAATTTTAAATATTAATATAAAAATATAAAAATCAAATTTATTATATATAAAAGAATTAAAAAAATGATAAAAAGATAATTTACTTATTCATATAAATTTTAATTAAAACATATAAAAATTTAATGACGTGAAAAAATAATAAAATAATTTTATATAAATATAATTTTTTAACACATGCAAGATTTTTTTAAATATTTATTTAAGACATCAATATATATATATATATATATATATATATATATATTGATGAATTAAATAATTTGTTGACATCAAAAAAGCTATTTATGGTTTGGATTGGTGTGGCGTAGTTGCTAATAAATCTTTACCAATTCCACAAACAATTATAAAGATGCCATGTTCATATTGCTTTAATAGATGGGGGTCTACTTGTTTCTTGTTTGTTGTTGGTAGTTCTTCCTTTTTAATTGGAAATATATTTGCATGGCTTATAAGTTAATGAAAAAAATATATATATATTTTTAAATTATTTACGAGTTTCGATCTAATAATATTTAAAATTAAATTATATAATTTTTTTTTTCAAATATTATTCTCCTAATACATTTTCACACTTCCACAACGTAAGAGTAATTTATGTGATATTATTAATTAATAGTAGATTTAGTAAATGTTTGACAAAATTTTTAATATAGTTATTAGTATTTTTGTCTTTAATATTCACTTCAAATTATTTTTTATGTTAGTTATTAGCTGTTAAGTAATCAAATTATTATTATTTATAAAAGTTTTAATTTATATTTTTTTAAATAATTTTTTTTATTTAAAAATAAAAAAATTATCATATTAAAATTAATATTTAAATAAAAAATAAATATTAATAATTATTAAATATATTAACAGTAACAACTAATAATAATTTTATTAAATATTTAAAAACAATCAGCTATCAATTAACATTTATAAATAATTAATTATCAGTTACCAACTACAAACTATTAGTAAGTATTTGACAAAATTTTTTAATACAACTGTTAATTTTTTTTATTTTCAACTAATATATCAAACTCGTTTTATTAATAATAACTGTTAACTATTAGATAGTCAAATAATTGTTATTAGGTAGTCAAATAACTAATGTTTATAAAATCTTAAATTTGAAATTTTTTGATAAAAATATACTTATTTAAATAAAAATTAAACTATCATTTTAAAAATAATATTTAAATAAAAAATAAATATTATATTTATTTTTAATAGTGATTAAACATATTAACAACTAATAATAATTTACAACATACTTGCAATTATCAACTATTAAGTAACAATTATCAACTATTACCATTTAACAATTATTATAAATAGTTAAATCAAATTAAATTACAAAAATTTACTATTTATTATCTAAAAAAAATTCTTTTTTTAAATTAAAATAAAAAATTGAAAATAATAGTAAAAGTTTAAAATTTATTAAAAAAAATTAAAAATTATCATAGTAAAGTTTAAAAATTTAAATAAAACATGAAAAAATTATTATATTAAACATTTTCATTAATCAGTCATACCAATTAATCAGAATGAAAGGGATAATGGCTATTTGATATAAAAATAAAGTCCTGAAAAACATTAGCCTAGCCCCCAAACAAAAAGAAAATTTTATATTTATATTATATTTTAAATTAGCTTAGATGATAAATTTCCCTGAAAATTTACATATTTTTGCAATTATATATATATATATATTTGTCTCTGCTATCCTAATTTATAAATTTAATTATAATTTTATCATAAATTATAATTGTAAAAAGAAATTTGATTGATTAAATAGCCAAAAATAAAACTGATCATTAAATTTATTGTATTATTGTCAATTTTATTTTTAAATTTTAATTAAAATTTTTTAACTTTGCAAATTTGATTATTTGTAATTTATCAAATTTACAAAGTTGAAAAATAATCTAATTAACTCCTATTGAAGTTTAGTATTAAATGAATAGTATAAAAAAAGAAAAGAAACTTAAACTGTGAGAATTGTTTAGTTTTCATTGGACTGACCAGTAATTCAGTCTCCATAAGCTATTCGTTTTTGCTAAGAAAAAATTCGTAAGTTTTATTTTCTGATTCTTTTATAAATTTATTTATTTAATTTATAAATTATTTAAAATTTATCTATAAATTGTTCAATTCTTTTTATCTAACATGTTATGTATTAATAAAAATCATTTGAGCGGACAAAAAATATTATGTTGATAAAGAAAAAAAAAATAATAATTCATATGATTGAAGAAAAGAAGTTATGATTTGTTGTTGGTAATTTTTTACATTGAAAATTTAATTACTGTGGGTTATTGAATTTTGTGATTTCAATATACAGTTTTTTAAATTTATATGAGGCTAAAATTAAGATCCAAGATTTGTGGAAAATGAGATGTAATCGAAATTTCAATTCAAGTATGGTTGAAACTAAAATTAAATTTATGAATCTCTTTTAGGAATGATAATACATCACTTTTTTCTTTTTTTTTTTTTTATGGTTGAGCTAAAATTGATTAGAATTTATGTAGTGTTTGGCCAGAAGGATTTAAGTAATTTATAAGTAAATTAAGAATAATTAATTACCTATTAATTATAAGTTCAAATAGAGTAGGAATTTAGGTGTTGAATACTTAATTATTATTTAAAATTTCAAACCATTTATGTAAATGATTAATTAATTATATCTTAAAATTAATATTTTTGTAATATTATTGGCTAAGTTTTAAAATATTTTATTAAAAGAAAATTAATCTCTTGAATTATTAAATGTTTAAGATATAAAAAATTAATTAAAAATCGACATAATACAGTATTTTTGTGAATTTACTACTCATTTAATCATTGGTTAGGTTATGATTAAAAATTAAATTAAATTGAATAAGTATGATTCAAAATTAAATTATTATTTTTTATTTTGAATTAAATTAAAATTGAAAATATTAAGGTTTAATTGAGTTATCGAAATTGTTGGATGAATAACTAATAATTCAGTTTTAATTCATACTGAATTAATATTTAAAAAAAAAATCACATTTAAAAGTGTCGTCACTTTGAATTTGAAGTTTCAATGCCTAAAATTTAGTACTAAAGTAAATAATTAATAAAATTAAGAATGAAATATTTAGTATTAATTATTTTCTTAATACCGTAATTGAACTGAATATTTTTGGTTGGATCTTAATTTGGAGGAAACATAACATAACCATGGTCAGGACTTCTTGAAGTGTATGCAGCGAAGAAAACTAAAGTGCCATGTAGAGGCCACGTAATCAGACGATAGGGCTTGGTAGTGACCAGAAACTTGTGTTGGCGTTGTTGAGGTAGAAGAATGAGAGAAATGGATGTTTAGTAGTTCTGCTCCTTTTCAGTTCCAAACCGAACCTTGGAGTGCTGCTTTTAGCAATTCGCTCACATGCCAACTTCTAATTTCAAAAATACCCCTCCAACATCTTAGTGAGACGAGCGTCGTAATCACGTAATTAACGATTAATTATTATGAGATATCTATATTTTGATTGATTATATTAAAAAAAAAAATTATATTTTTAAAATTATATTTAAAATTTTTAAATTTTGATTTCGTTAAAATTTGAAATCATTTTATTAAAAAATCTATTAAATCTATATAAAAAGTCTAAAACACTTTTCATTTTCAATTTAATTTTCACTCAAATGACACTGCTCTCAATCAAACCAAAATAATCAGAAATTAGATAAAAATAGAAAAATTAAACCAATAAGAAACTTCAATTAAGCCAAACAGCCGGGAAATAAAAAATCAAAACATGATGTATTATAAATTCAGAAAAACTAAGAAAGGAGAAAATTTTAGAATCAATTTTAAAACTACACTTTGATTGAAATAAGAAGCAAAATTAATAACAGTGGTCATGAAGTGTGTATAAAAAAATAAATGACTTATGTTTAACAAAAATTGTATAATCAGAAAAGCAAAAACCGGTTATGACGGCAAGAAAAAAAGTAGTAACGTGTTAAACTCATCAATTTCTTCATTAGCCGAATCATCTAGCTTACCACCACCACCACCATCACTATCATTCTCCACAAACCCAAAATCCCTCAACTTCTCACTCACCAATCTCTACTCTCTCTCCACACCCATCTCCAAATCAGTGGTTTTACCATCCATCTTTATCTCCATCCCACAAACAGCATCGAAATTTCTTTCTTTAGGTGATCAGGATTTTTCACGAACATAATATAAAACTAATATCATAAGAGTTAGGAGTAGAATAATGTAAAATAAAAAAAAAAATAAGATTTAAGATTTGCACAGTAAATATCATAATCTCTAATATTGGTGAAAGGAAATGTTTTATACAAATGGGTATAAGATTCCGCCGTGAAATTAAGAACGTTATTGACGGTCATAAAAAAAAAAAAAAATAAAGCATTGGCCATTCTTGTTTTTTTTTTTTTTTTTTTTTTTTAAGTGTAACGAAGCCAAAATATAAGAACTTTTTAAAATAATTTTAAAAACACAATTACTTTTTAGTATAATTGGCCAAAATACAGAAATCTTATAATTAACCTCATAAACAATCGAGTTATCTTAGCATTTTGTTTTTCTTTTTAATTTTTAAAAATCATTTTTTTAGTTTTTAATTTTTTTAACCCTTAAAATTTAGATTTCAACGTGTAATCCCCAATTACCAACGGTTTATATATTGTAATTGAATTAATAAAATGCACCCATGAGAATAATTTGACATAAATATACACTTTAGATAAATTTGAATTCTCCATTCTTTATAAGTTAAAAAAAAAAAAAACTAAATTACTAAGATTGTAATTAAATATTTGTTTAATATTTAGTATAAGAGATTAAAAATTCGTATCATATTTTAAAGAAATCATTATTTGAACATTCATATTCATTATTTTTTTTTTTTAGTATTAAAAGGGAAATTTAACCCAAAATTCATTAAACTATAAAATTAATATTAAAAAAATCCATCAATTTTAATAAATTTTATCACACAAATAAATATTATTTTCATCCATAAAAGATAGACTTTTTTTTTCGTTCATCCGAAATTATAGTCAATTTTTATTTTTTAAATAATAATTTATATGTTAATTTATTAATATATCTTTATTTAATATTTCACCACAATATATTTTTATCAACAAATAATTAATTAAATATTAGACTAAATAATACATGTATGCTAAAATTAAATGAAATTTTATTGGCAATGAAATTTTATTAAAAATTTAAAAGTTAAAATTTTATAAGTAATAAAATTTAGTATTAAATGAAATTTTATTAGTAATAAAATTTAATTAATTTGTATAATTAGTATTAAAAAATTATATAATAATTATTTTTAAGATAATCATTTATTAATGTAAATAAAGTGTATTTAGAAAAATATAAAATAAAAGTCATTATTTTAATTAAATTAACTAATCATTGAAGTTATATAAATAGCCTTCTGAACAAGACATCAATAAAGTTGGACATAAGATAACAAATTAATTAATTAAAAGATAAAAAAATAAATGATTGTAAAAAGATTTAGCAAAAGGAAAAAAGTAATGTTGGTTTGGACTCTAAAGGTACAACAATTAATAAAGAAGAAAAATATTTTTCAAGCATAAATGGGTCCATTTTCTTATTCCCTTGTTTATTTATTTTTATTTTTTCAACTTGTTTACAAACTTTTATTAATTATTTAATTCATGCTGTTGAAAGAAAAACACAAAAGTTATTCATTGGCCCTAAATTGTTTTGAGATGACTCTCACACAAGAAGATAGAGAGCTCACATCTTTAATTTTGCATGTTATCTGTTCTCTTTTATTCCAATTAAAGGTATGCATAAAGACAATTGGGTGAGAAAATGTTAGCCATGATTGTGAAATTGGTCTTCTAAAGTTGCATAAAGTTGTTGGTTGAGTTGCTATTTAGATTAAAAAAAAAGGTTTATAATAATTGACTTGAGATTATAACATTGCTATTTAGGCGTTTTTAATGCAAGAAAAGAAGAAGAAAACAAAGAATTGGGCCATTTTGGATATGTTTCCCTAAACCATACTAAAATTTGGTTTATAATATTTGGCAATTAACCATCAATTATCAATGCCCAAAACTATTGCATAACATCATCTCACTACTGCCAAATTCTTATTTTTTTTTTTAATTCACTTGTACAATTTTTGTTAGAGCAAGCTTATAATTATGATTAAAGTTTTTGGGTTATTATTTTTAATATATTTATGGTGCAATGGATCCTAGTGGTGTTTTTTTTTCGGTTCGTAACCTTCACATATGATACATGTGACAATATAAAATTTGAATTTTATGCTATTGTATTTTAATCCTTATTTGCTAATTTTTTTAATAATAAAAAAATTAATTTAATTATATATTGTGGATTTGATAATTCTTTGTTATTTTATAAAACTCTTCTTATATTTTATTATAATATAATATAATTATACAGAGAAAATTAAAACTCTTTTTATATATACTTAACATTCTATATTTTGTTTTGAATTTTTGAATTTTTAATTAATTTTAAGCATTTAAAATGATAAAAAAATAAAATAATTTATAGGAATTTAATATGAAAGTTTTAGGGAGTGTTTGGATGTCCTTAAAATGAATATAAAACATGGTTTTGAAATTTAAAAAAACACTAAACGAGTTTTTGCAGTGCTTGATAAATTAATTCAAAACGCCGTTTTGAAATTTAAAAACAGAAAAAATTTAAGAGGGTGTTTGGATAGAAAGTTAAACGCTATAAGCTGCGTCTTAGGAGAAAGTTAAGGGGTTTAATAATTTTTAAAGTGTTTGGGTAAAAAGAGAAAACTAGATTATTTTTAATATTTAATGCAAATTTTAAAAGCTGGGGAAAAAAGTTTTATGATTAACGCTCGTTTTTAGCAAAACTAATTATTTTAACAAAACGCTAATTTTTATCCAAACACCCCCTAAGTTAAACATACCAGCTTATTTTGAAACCACGTTTTTAAAATTTTATTTTTCAAAATTTCATTTACACCCCATCTTTTAAAATTTTTATTTGTTTTCTTTTTTTATAATAAATTTAATAAAAAAAATCTTAATTAAAGTACTGATCATAATCTTATTTTAAGTATTTTTTTTTCTATTTTTACTAAAAATTCGAATACAATACTTGTGTACGATTAATGTTCTCCACTGCAATATTGAACATCACAATTTAATTTTTGAATCCTTGAAAAATATTAATTATATAAAACTAGAATATTAAAATATAAAAATAATATTTTCACAAAATCATCTATTAATTTTTTTTTTTTTTGTTGTTGTTCATTGTTATTATTATATCTTTGGATCCAAAAGCCAAAACTTTGCTGATCCATTATTTTTGTGATTTTTGAAATAAGTTATTCTCTCCATGTTGATTAATATATTTGCTGAAAAAATTGAACAAAAATATATATTAATTAATATAACTAATACAAAACTTTAATAAAAAATGTGAAATTTAATCAAAACCCTCAAACATAATTTTTATATATATTGAGAATTTAATGAAATGTATTTGAATAAAATATTTAAAATATTTTTTATAGGATATAAAAACTTAATAAATTAAAATTTAACAAGAATAAATTTTCAAAAATTAACATTATTTATTTGATTTAATCAAATTTTTAGTATTACCTATTAACTTTAATTCTAAAATCTAGTGATTATTAAATAATCACCTTTTTTTTTCATTTATTTCAAATTATAAGTCGCTTTTTTTTTCATCAATTTTATTTCACTCCACTTTTTTAAAGAGTAATTGATATGTTAATTTATTAATATATTCCTATTTAATATTTCACTACATCATATTTTTATTAATAAATAATTAATTTAATATTAAACCAAACAACAATTGTATATTAAAATTAAATAAAATTTTATTGATATTGAAATTTTATTAAAAATTTTAAAGTTAAAATTTTATAGGTGGTAAGACTTAGCATTAAATGAAATTTTATTGATATTAAAATTTTATTGATTTGTATAATTAACATTAAAAAATTAAATAAGAATCATTTTCAAGATAATTATTTATTAATATAAATGAAGGATATTTGTGAAAAATATGAAGTAAAAATCATTATTTTAATTAAATTAATTTTTTTTAAATCTCTATTAAAATAGAAATAAAACTATATTTTTCGGATTATATTTCATTATTAATGCATCATATTTTTTTTAATAAATTATTAATTAATTTTATTAGACTATTAATCAAACATGCTTGCAACCTTTCACATTTTAATGAAAGGGTTAAGTTGTTGAGAAGTTAGTTAATAATGAAACTTTAATTTATTTTATTAAAATAATGAAATTTTAATAATTTAAATATTAATATTAAAAAAATTAAACAATAATTCTTTTCAAGATAATTATTTATTAATATTAATAAAAAGAACTTGTAAAAAATATTAAATAAAATATATTATCTTAATTAAATAAATCACTAAAAATAAGAATAAGTTTATTTTTTTCGAATGGAGAAGTGATAAAATTTAAATTCAAATGATAAAAAAATTATTAGATAGAAAATTAAAATATATTATAAATATTTAATTAAAATAATATATTTTTATCCGTTTAAATATAATTAAATTATATTATTAGTATTAATTTAAATTATTTTATGTCATTTTTCCATCTGTTTAAACATTTTCTAAATATTGAATAAGAGTAGGAAAACCTGACAATCCGAATTCTTGATGCTTATAACAGCAGTAATACGAAGTACACCCAAATACGTTCCAAAAGCCAAAAAGTAAAGAAAATTGGCAAAAACCAAGTCTTTGGTTAAATAAACTGAAAAGTCAATTTCAACTGCCAAAACAACCATTTCTTCATTTCATTTCTCAATATCAAATGAGTTAAAGCAGTATCCAAATTCCAAAGCATTTTTCTCTCTCCCTGTGCAGATAGCCACATGCCTCCTCTTCTCTCCATTCCTCTCTCTTGGTTTTCTCCCTTTTTGAGGTCTTGAAATTACCCAGTTTTTAAGGACTCTTACTATCAATCTTTGATTCTGCTGTCAAAAAGCCTTAAGTACCGCCTTCTCTTTTCATTACACTTCTTAAATCTCTCTCTCTCTCTCTCTCTCTCTGTGTTTCATGAACAACAATGTAATGATCATTAAAGGAAGGTTCTTTCTTATTATGAGTTAAAATTTTTTTAGTACTCCCCAAAATGGTTGAACAAGATGGTGGCTATAATGTCTGGCCACCTATTGGAGCTCCATTATTGAATGTGCAAAGAGATGACCATTGGAGGCATTTTGATAACTCAGTCAATGCTGTGTCTTTTGGATTTGTAGCTACTGCCATTCTCATCTCCATGTTCTTAGTTATGGCCATTTTTGAAAGATTTCTCAGACCCACTTCTGCTAGAAACAGTGGTGACCCTGAGTCCCAATTGGGGTTCAATTCCAAGCTTGGCCACCCATCCCCAAAAGTGAGTGTGACCCTTTTCTCCTATTTTGTATCCAATTACATTTTTATTGCTTTTTTTTTTTTTTCTGCTTCTGCGTTCAATTTTTCTTTCTTTCTTTTTTTTTTTTATAATGTTTTGTTTTCTTTGGCTCTTGTAAGGGTCAAAGGTTTAACCCTGGGGAAAATTTTTCTGCTTTATTTGTTCTTTGCTTTTGGGCAGTTTGGTTTGTTATTTTGGTTTTTGCAAATAGTCATGATTACTGGTCTGACATAAAAGTCTAGCTGCCTAATGGGTATCTTTTCCTTAATTAATTTATAATTTTTATGTTTTTGTTGTTCCATAATTATGTTTGTCACAGGTGAATTTATTTTTCCTCAATGGGTTTTGCTGAGTTGTGACTTGTTTTTGTTTAAGAAAGAAAAACAATGGATTTTGCGCATTAATTTAGCAACAATGGATTTTGCGCATTAATTTAGCAACTATACATACATATATACATAAACTCACTTCTCTATGATTCTCTGAATTTCATATTTGTCTGCTTGTTTGCATCAGTTCAAAGGTTATTTTTCCCTATTTGATTAGCTTTACTGCATTTTCTCATTACCAAATCTGAGAAATCCCCTCATTAAACAAAATTTTTCATTATATTGGCCAATTAGTCCGCCAGATTACTGCAACTTGATCGTGCAATTTTGGTCCTTACCTTATTTTTTTTGCCCCCTCCCTCTACTGGCCATAGCCTAAATAGCTAGCACAAAATGCTGGTATCCTATATGTAGATTTAACCTTTTTGAACTGTCCTTTAAAGAATTAGCTTCTTGTTTGTATATATTTAACCTGACTCTTGGTTTCGCTGTTAAAAGATTCATTTTTGAATCCAAAGAGAACATCTAAAACCTCCCTACAAGCTTTGTAAGTGCATCTGCATGCACTTTTACAGAAATCCTAAATTTTGTAGCTTATTAGTTGTAAAACTACAATTTTCTCATCAGTATTCTTATTCCTTAGTCAAAATTTCATCATTTAGGAACTGTCTTGTCTTCTTATTATGATTGGTGGCAATGGCCCATCCAAGAATTTAAGTTGCCTATTGAATGAAATGGTTGGTCCCAAGCTAAATGCTCACAAGAGTAGATGTATGTACTTCTTGTTTGTATAGACCCACTTGAACATCAGTATATGTTGGTTAGCTATTATGCCCAATAGTACCTGTCTTTTTTGTTTGCCCCCATGGCCAGTACCCTTGGTCGGAGACAAGTTCTCTCTGGGGACAAGTCCCTAATTTATCATCTCATTAATAAAATCCACATGCGCGTCCACTCCAACTGGCTTTCTAAGTACCGTGGTTATCTGCTATTATGACGGGATTGGCAATTTGGCAGATATAAACTATCTAAGGTTAATTTGATATTTTATTTTTAGTATCCTATGAGAGGATCCTGAATGATGCATCACATCTATGGCCTACTCTTTGCCATACCTTTTAAGAAACACAAAAGGCCCACCTTTTGATCCAAACCTTATTTGTTCAACTTGAAGCCTAACTCTTATTTCGGGCGTATGGCCTACAAATGGAGTTGTCTTAGCTTTATAAAATGATCAAATGCTATTAATTAGCCATTTCTTCATTGTTAAAACTATGAAAATATTGAATATTGACAGACAGACAATCATTGTCTTATAAGGGTACAAGTCATTTTACCCTTTGGTGAAATTATTGTAAAGGTCCTTAAGGACCCATATCTACACCTTCTTAAGGACCCATATCTACACCACCTTATCGTCTTAGACGGATTATCAGTTGGGGAGACATTGCATTTCAAGGGGTCCATGTGTGCAAGGTTACAGTTATTCTTGTTTGGGGTCTTTTTGACACATTGGCTCCACATTAATATATAAAATCTTGATCTATGACTTGATGTAATGTTTGGTTACAAATCAAGCCTGATAGCAATTAGGAAAAGTCCAAGAAAAAACATAGGAAAAGATGCAACCATAGCATGAAGCATGTTTACAGAAGTGTTTCTGAGATCACAAAAAAACATGCTGATTTAGGACATAAGTTGATATCTCCATAGACTACCAAAACATATAGGTAACATTATCCAGAAATCATAATATGAGTTTGAGACAGTTATTGTTCTTGTTTTCGGTCGACTCTGCCCCCCTCACATGTAGTTTTTAGTTGGTTAGTTGCAAGATCTAGCTGTATTGCAGATAGAAGTCATAAATTTGCATCTATTAACATCATCTTAAAATATTGTTCTGTCTCTAAGCATCTGAAAATTATAATCAACCATTATACTAAAGAAAAGGGCAAAAATCAAATGCACATGTCAGCTGTTGGGATTATGTTGTTAAAACTTATCTTAGAAATGAAAAATTTTAAAATTAGACGGGAATGCACTATCAAAGACATTACCATGTGATCAGACATTTAATTTGTTTGTTTGATGTTTTTCCTTGTCATTCTTTTTTGTTTTTTATTTGATGGTTCTAACCCTTCAAGTAAACTGAATTCATTAGATGATCTGAAGTCCTGTTTTGTTCAATGCCGTGTTACAAGGGTATAAAAATTAATTTTATTAATGACACTACTTAACTAACTAATTAATGTATGAATTAGTCAACATTATAAGTTTAGGAATTATGCATTGATAATGACAGAGTAAACATTATTAACAGTGGAATCACTGGATTCGCTGGAGGTTTCAACATGTTTTGTTTCCAAGGTTATAATCTATTATTATTTGTTAGTAACAATGTCTCCTTTGTCGTTAGTCCCTCCATTTCTAAATAAGTGTCATTTACACATATATTAAAAAATATAATAAATCACTTTGATAATAAAAAGAAAAAAGATTGTTTACTAAAATGCCCTTATTATTGAAGAAATCAAATCTTTATTATAATTAAATTCAAGCTTTGGTTTTGACAATTCATTTCATCTGATTAATTTTGTATCTCATCTTTTATTTCATGCCCATTCTTTATGTATCATGTCATCTATGCAAAGTTATTGGCTGTCAAAATATTTAAAAAAAAGGATAATGTAAGAGTGATATGATATATGAGATGAAATATAAAATTAGACAAATGATCTAGATTGTGGTTTTAAAGGTTAAAATTGGAAAAAATATTAATGGAGCATTGATTTTCTAAAACTAGCATTTATTTAGAAAAAAAAAAATTCTACTACACTTTTTTAGAAATGGAAGGAGTATTATTATTTGTCTACCTTATGTCAACAAACAGGATGTTGTGCTCAATGTTCTTGCTAAAAAACAAGAAAATGTTGTTTTCCACATTTATTGATTTCTCTGTTCTCCTGGAATAGGCATCTATTCATTTATTGGCTTATGAATACGGATGTCTGGATTCATATAATTAGTTGGGCAGCAGATTACTTGAAAATTACTGGGCTCTGATTGGGGAGTTTGAACTCGTAACCTCACAGACAACTTTAGTTCTACTGAGCAAAAAATCGATGGTTCACATTCTTTATTATGTGCAAGTCTCGAGGAAATCAATTTGGAATTCAGCTCAATATCACATTGAAATCACCTTAGTTGGATATTATCTATTTTACCTTGTGACTTTCTATGCTTTTCAGTTTTCATATCAGTACTTGCACTTCAACAATTTCAATTTGTTACACAGGAACTTCCCTAACTAGTCTTTAATGTGTGCAGATGACTGTATATGCCAATGGAGTTTCAGTGTTGATGCCCGGAGATAATATTCCTACCTTTATAGCACATCCAGCACCTGTGCCTTGTCCTCCAGAACCCATTTGCTGTTCTCACCAACGTCATATCAATTCATTTTCGGACCCCTCAGCCATCTCCGGTGCACACCCGAGTTCAAGCTCAACCTCAAGTCAACAAAACTAAGAATGTGAAAGAGCTCTTTTTTTACTTCTTACCGGTAATATGTTGTGTGTATATACCGTTAGTTTTTTAGATGGGCTAGATGGGTTGTGCATACAAAATCATTTTCAAATAGCAGGCAATGCTTCCACCCAGATTCTTCTTGCTTCATAATTTGAATCATTTCCATGTTCAATTTCTTATAGATAGTATTGGATCCTTCCAGGATGGATTGTTTTGTCCATCAACTTGGATCACTTTACCTGTAAGAAATTGAGGAATGTAATTATTGTTGAGTACGGGGAGAAGTTCAAGAGCCTTTGTTTCATATTAAGCGAGTTCTTATTTCTTAACAAAGTTACACTTTGCTCTAGTAGATACATGCCAGAATATGCATTACCAAACCGATAACTACAGTCATGGAAATTGAATCCCCACCCATTTTACGGAGGATTTTTTTGTTTAGGTGGCTGACCAACAATTATGAAATTAATATTAGATAAATATGATTTTATTTTTGAATATGGAGATTAATTTATCTAATGTTATATGTACAAGTGGTATGAATATGAATTAAACTTGAGTCAATTGCTCAAATAATATATCCCATTGTTGTTAAAATTGGACTGGATCGATAGGTTGAATCGAAAAAATTAGAAATCGAATTAAGGACCGATCTGGTTAGTCCCAAAAATCGATTAAAAAATCTGAAAACCGATTGAACTGGATCGATTTTTCTGGTTCGAGCGGATCAGAATTTTTTTATTTTATTTTTTTAATTTTTTTTTAATTTTTAATCAAAAATAATAAATATCAAATTATATTTATTTTCATCATATATATAATAAATGTCAGTATATATATATATATATATATATATATATATATATATATACCGATTTTTTTCAATTTAATCAGTTAGATTTCGGTCAAATTTCTGAACTATATATATATATCGATTTTTTTCAGTTTAATCGGTTAAATTTCGGTCAAACTTCTGAACTTCCACTTTTTCCGATTCAGTTTTAAAAATATTTATATACGGACTTATCATTAAATTATATTTGAATTTGAATGTGCGGGGACAAAGCCACCATAAAAAAAAAAATTTAAACAATTTTTTTCAGCCGCCTCGATTAATTTCCTGGCTTGTGCGATAAACATAATTCCATTTCCTAACGCTCTGAATGGGTTCTTAGCTAAAATTTAAAGAATAAAATATCCTTTTATGAAAGTTAAACTATAGATTATCTTTAGAACACGATTCTAATCAAAAAGAAAAAGAAGAGAGAGAGAGAATGGAAATAGATATTTTTTGTTCAGAAGTTTTTCTTTTAGTTCATTTTTTATATAATTAAGTGTACAGTAGAATCAAGTGAATATTATTTTCAACTAAATTCTAGATTTTTTTACATAAAATAAAATTTTACTTCATGGATTGTATTCAGTTTTCATTCATTCCTAAATCAAATGAAAAATAACCTTAAATTTAATAATGTTGTTGTCACGTTGTGTAATTTTTTTTTAGATTCATACATGAATTTCTTGCTTTTGAGGGTTGATCTCACCGTATAAAAGCTTTATTTCATGAGTGGGGAATCCACCTATGCCTTCTGAGTTTGCTACTGTCATGGAAGGAAGCAAAGAATAAAATGGTCATGCTGGTTCTGTTGTTAGGACCCGATTGGTTGTCGATCAAGTGGCAGCCTACAGATTTTGGTTGGACAAAATATAATATTGATGCTTCTTTGCTTCAGGATGAGGTGAAAATGGGTGTAGGTGCAATGAAGAGGGATAATTTAGGTGGTTTTCTGGCCGGTTTAATGGGTTATACTCTGCAAAAGAGACAGAGGCTGCTGCATTACGTGAGGTATTGTTATGGCTAGTTAGTAAATCAGTTAATCATGTTATTTTTGGAAATGGATGTTCAGCTGATTGTGCATGGTGTTCAAAGTTCTAATGAAGACAATTCTGAGTTTGTTCTCCTCATTAATTCTAAATGCAAATCTATTTTGGATCAATGTTAGATCATGTTTTGTTAGGAGAGCTCATGACAAAATTAATTCATATTTATGCTAATCCTAGTTATTGGAATAAGCCCCTCCTGAATTACGAAGGGAACATAACCATGATGTATTAGCTATTTGATTAATGCAATTCTATTTTCTCCTCAAAAAAGAAAAAAAAAACACACGAGAATTTTCCCATGATCTTAAAAATGTGATTAGAAAAATCCGTTTGATGTGTGTTTAACCACTTTTTGGATGAGCTTTTAACAAGTAAAGTTCTTTGGTTTGATTTTCAACAAAGTCCAATCCAAAACAATAATAAAATATGGCCCAATTTCAAAATCATTAGACAAACTGGACCTTACTTGACACCCAAATTTGAGTCCAACTAGCATTATTTGTTTCGGGCCATTTGTCCCCCCCTTAATTCTCACATCATTACAAAATTACAGGACTTGAAATAAATTTGTTTTGTCTATCAAAGTCTTGGTCTCCGAGTCATGAAAGTTTCTTTTTCCTCAGGAATGGCTAGCAATATTTTTTTTTTTTTGGTAAAATTAAATATAATATATATCAAAACTATACATCAAATAATCAGAATTGAAAAAAAAAATCTCGAACTGAAAATTTTGAAGTATTGGACTTAGGAACATTCTTTTAACACAAAAGTTGGACTGAAAAGGCTATCCATTGAGTGTTGGCAAAAGAATACAAGAGAAACGTCCAAAATAATAGATATATTTGGCTATTATGCTTTATAGATAAAAGCCAACAGAAAAGTGAAAAACACTACTAAAAGCTTAATTTTAAAAAATTAGGACCACTAGTAGATTTCTCCTTAATCCTCAACGGCTACTACCAACTGAATGTTTCCCTCCATTCCACCTCAAATTTCAATTATGTTTCATCTTATAAGACTATAGATTGTTTAGATAAAAATAAAATTTTAAAAATACCGTTTTAAAAGAAGTTATCATATCTAATTTTTGTTTTCTTTTTATATTTTTAAACATCAAAATAATCTTTTAAATTAATCATTCAAATATTTAAAAAATTATTTAATATTTTTTAAATTTTTAAATATTATTATATATCTATTTTAAATATATCTAAACATCTCATATTTCATCATATCCACATCGTCATTTGCCTTTTAATATATATATTATTTAGGCATTAAGAGAATGAGATACTCAAATTTGAGTATATTACTCTATCAAGATCTTTTGCTATCATTGCATATATATATATATATATATATATATATATATATATAGTAATATTGAGGATAAAAGATTAAAGGATCAAATAAAATGTTAATAATCATAAAGTAACAAATAATATAAATGATAAATATTAATTCTTATGTGATATTTGATAATTTTATTTAACATTTAAAATTAAAATTTTCAGCACTTAATCATTTTAAGTTGTTTGATAATGCATGTCTTAAAATTTATATCAAATATAATAAATAATTTTATATTTTAAAAATTATATCACTTATATTATGTAATACTTAAAATTTAATATTTAAATTTTCAATATTTAATTTTTAATTTTACCAAATATTTAAACAGAATACAATTGCAATACTCATATACCAAATTCCCATTATTCAACTATCTTATATAATATACAGCAAATTTCAGATATTAAACCCTAATAAGCATTTTTAAATGCTTCAACTTTTATTTTTGATAATTTGTACCCCTTTGATAAGATGTTTCATAAATATAATATTGTTAGAAAATGAAATTGATTAATTAAGTTGTAGTTGTTAATAAAAAGAAGGTAATTGTGCAGCAAATAGGCTATGCGGTGAAAATACTTAATTTAAAATAATTTAATTTAAGTTATGTATTTCAATTATCTCCTTATTCTTTATTTTTAGACTAATTAAGAGCTTTTTCATTAATTTTAAAGTTAATTATGTTAATGTGGATTTCATTTCATATTTTTAAATAATAAAAAATTAAAATTTTTAAAAAATATATTTGTTAAATAATAAAAATATTCAAAAAAAAAAAACTTAAATTTTGTTCTTATAAATAATAAAAATTATTAAAATTAAAAATCATATTTTTAAAAAATAATAAATATTAATTTTAAAAACTTGAAAATAAAAATTAAAAACTTAAAAATTAGAAAGAAAAAAGAAGTTTTATTTTTCTGTAAATAAAAAACTAATAGAGAAAAAAAAATTGAAAATTAAAAACAAACGCAAATTGAAGGAGAAGAGGAAGACTCACGGTGGTGGACTAAGTTCACACGTAGACCATGAGAGAAGGATGGCGGCGAGGAGGTTTGAGCTAGCATATGTGAGCCATAAGGCGATTTGATTACTGAACAAGCTTCGATACGACCAACAAAGATTAGAGCAGTAATGATAAAAGGCAAAGAGGAACAACAATGACACTAAATTACTGGTAAGGCTGAAATCGGTTTAGGCGAGTCTTCTTCTTCGCTTTGCTTTTCAATTTTCAACATTTTTTCTCTTTTAATTTTTTATTTACATAAAAATAAAACCTTTTTTTTTTTATTTTTAAGTTTTTAATTTTATTTTTAAGTTTTTAAAATTAATATTTATTATTATTTAAAAATATAATTTTTTAATTTTAATAAGTTTTATTATTTAAAATATAAAATTTAAGTTTTTTATTTTAGATATTTTTATTATTTAACAAATATATTTTTAAATAATAAAAATTTTAATTTTTTATTATTTAAAAATATAAAATAGAATTCGCATTAACAAAATTTATTTTAAAATTAACTAATAAACCTTTAATTGGTCCAAAAATAAAGAATAAAAAAGTAATTAGATTGAGTTAAAATATATAATCTGAGTTGAGTTTTTGTTAAAATGAGATTCGCATTAAAAAAAAAAAAAGTTAACTTTAAAATTAAGAATTGATATTTAATTAGCTCAAAAATAAAAAATAAAAAAATAATTAAATTGAGTTAAAATATATAACATGAATTGAGCTTTTATTAAAAATACAAATTCCAAATTAAATATATTCCTGGCCATGCGTGTGGTTGAGGAACTTGTGCACGGTCAAGAATGCATGAAATCATGCCTTTGCATAGCATAAATGGTGGTGACTTTTGTAGACTTCTTTCAAACGCTATTTTTATTGTATAATTCATTTTGATCAATAAATTTAAGGATTTTTATTCAATTAATTTTGATAATTACATGGAATTTTAGAGGTTGTCAATCCAAAAGCAGTCAAAGGAATTTTTACATTGATGTTATTGCCGACAATATTATAGGTGTAAGTTCCATCATGAGAGGCAGCTTTAAATAAATTCATGACATTTAAACCCATGACTTCTGTTTTTTTTGGGTAAGTATACAATAGAAAGTAGTTAAAACTTAAAACCAGGACTTTAAATCTTTAATCATCCAACCCATTTTAACACCAAAAATATGAATTATACTTAAACATGGTTCTATTTTCAAAAGTCAATGCCCTTTATACCCAAAAACAAATGTGTTGTTCACAGTGTGTTATAAATTAGAGTGACTCATATTGAAATAAAGAGGACAAATTGTGTTATAAGATTATGTTCTTTTTTTGCTTCAATTCAAGGGGATTAGTGTTTTCACTTTTCCAACTTTTCCACATTAAAGTAAGAGCGAGCGAGAAAAAGAAAACTTCAGCCTTGGTGGTAAGGGGAGGAGAACTCAAGATTCGAGTCTTTCGATTCTTCAAGTCATAATTTGAAAAGAATACTTTTATTGAAAATTTTATACCTATACTAGAAATATAGGTTAATTTAATAAAATAAAAATATAAAAAAAAATTTGATATTTTATTATTAAATAAAAAATATTAAAAAAAATCATATTAACTAAAATATTATGACATTTTTTCTTGTGAAAATAAAAGTGCAATAGTGCATTATTTTTTCAAGGTTCTCACTTTATCATTTCTATTTAGCAACTTGCTAATATATTAATGTATCTTGTGATTGAAAAAGGATAAAAAAAGGGCAAAAGAAAGAAAAAAGCAGAATCGTTATTGATCATAATCTACAAAAAACTAATAAGGCAAGTTAAAGTAAAATCATAGGTCAATTTATGGCATTTTCATTTCCACACTATTCTCCCCGATTTTCTCATTCTCAAATTACCTACACAAGGGAAATAAAATAAAATAAAAAATATTAAATACAAAAGTAACATATTTTTCTATCAATATAAGATGTGATTATTAAAATAAAAATAAATACATATTTATTTATTTTTATATAATTAAGAGAAATATAATTTCCTCCTATCTAATAATTTCTCGATAAAAAAATCCCACAAATAAAATAAGTTAACATATATAACCAAGAAATCCAGGAATCTCTCACCGGAAAACAGTAATTCCGGTGTGAATTAATGATCTGCTGGGATAATATCCCGTTTTAAAGAAAAATGAAACATTCAAGGGATACAAATGGGTTTTCAAGTGACTCTTTTGTTGTATTATTATCATTGCTGCTAGTATTTGAAGTGCTTGGCCACTTACCCTCCTTGCCACTCCGACCACTCTCCGGTATATCCGTTCTGACCCGACTCGGAGACCCATTTGCCCTCCTTGCTGATGGGCTTCGACCCATTATAGATCTGTTGGTGGCAGGTGACCTAGACCTCCTTCCGGAACTCTCACCTGGGTCTCTTCTTTTTGGGTCTGGTCTCAACCCCTCTCTTCCCGCCTGGTATGTACACGATTCCCTTCTGTGAACTAACCTCACTGAACCTCCTCCAATACCACGGCCAGTATTGTTTCTTTTGTCCGGTGACTGCTCGGTTTTCCGGGCGGGTGACTTTCCGAAAACCCAGTCTTTTTTGGGAACAAAATCGCCTGAAACAGCCCTGTTTTTTAAAGGTAATTTTGACACCGGAGATCTCTTTACTCTTTGCTTAACCTCTTCACCATCACCATCATCATCTTCATCCCTTTTTTCATTATTGAAAGTGGTAGTTGAAACAGTCTCGCTCAAGGTCAAGCTGCAGATATCAGAAATTTCTTTTTCAGAGATCTCTTCTTCTGGAAAAAGAAAACCATTCTTGAACTCAGTCGTTTTTATCTTGTCACCAAGAAATCTTGGCTCAATGTGGATTTTCTTCTTGTCGGTTTCTTTATTTTCTTGTTTTGCGTTCTTGATCGGTTGCGGAAGAAGAGGTTTTGGTTTGGGAGTTTCAGAGAGTACTTCTTTAACTGTTTCTTCTTCAATAGAAGGAGGAGGTGCTCTGTTTTCATTAGTTGATTTGGGTTTCAAAGATGCATCAGATCCCAATTGAAAATTCTTGTCTTTTCTTAAATACCCATTGGTGCTTACACAACAACCCATTTAAGATTCAAGAGAAGGAAAGCTTTTTTTCACATACTAATGAAGCAATGGTGGGTTAAGATTCAAGAAGCCAAATAAATTATGGCCATGGCATTGAGGAGCCAGAAAGGGTTAGGTTTAAAGAGTGTGTGAATCTACTGTGACTCTGTATTGTAGGTGTACATACAAGTCTATGAATTGTATATATTTATTATTTCAGGTCCCTCAACAATTACTTGTACACAGATACAGAAAACAGAGGCCAAAAATTTAAAGCCATTTCTATTATGAGCTCACTTCTCTGGAAATCCCAGTCTTGTCCTCTGTTTTTCTTATATATAGATATAAAAAAAGAAAGAAAATTCCTTTTTTCTTTTCTTTTGATTGGATCTTTTGAAGATTGTATTGTTATCTGTGTCTTGTCATTTTTTTTCTGTGAATTTATTTTTTTTACCAGAGGCAATTCTTGTCGCTGCCTTTAGTGCAAGTTTTTGTTGTTTTACAACCGCTATAGTAGTAACAGACCATGTGAAATGGTAGGGATAGTGTTCAATCAATTAAAACATAGTGAATGATCCAACGGTGAGGATAGCAAAATAAGAAATTTCATCATGGGACCCTCAAGTCTCCAGTGATTCAATGATGATTGATCATCTTCTTTGATCCACGAGAATTGGACTTAAAATTGAGCAATTAATTAGTATGTGTAATGTGGGTGGGTTCCACTGGAATAGATGTGACAAATCTTTTAAGACAATGACCAAACAGTAGAAGAAGAAGAAAAAAAAAAACAAAGCTAAAATCTGTAGAAAATAGAAACATTTATAAATGAGTAATGACAACCTAATCTGACATTCTTCAAAGCCAGAAACGCAGTTTGCTGATTACCTAGCTAGTTACAGTAGATTGAGTGTGATCTTGAAAACAAGAAATTAGTAAGTTGTTCAAGATTATTTTTAAATTTTACCAATAATTGTTGCTTAATTTAGAGTAAAAGGCCACATAAATTTTAATACAAATTCTACATATAACTTAAGCTTACATTAGCTATTTTTGAGAAAAAAAAAAGTTTATTCAATACATAAATTAATATTCGATAAATTAATTAATTTTTTTATATAATAATTTTTTATGATTCAAATTTAAATTAACAGATTAAATTAATATTTGATTAATTAATATAATTCATAAATTTCAACCATATTAATTTATAGAGATTTTATTATATTAATTAAAAAGAGAAATATATGAAAATAATACAAATAGCAAATCAAAACTTTATTTCTCAATATATTTCTAAAACACAGTTTTAGATTTATAACAAACTAATATACTTCTTTGATGCATCATGGAATAGCTCAATTTGAACCTTAAATTACAGGTAAATCGAACTATTCTCAAATAAATTGTATTAATAATTGCTGACTTTAAATCTCATTTAAATAGTATGAGTTAGAGCCAATAAGAGATCGTTGCGAAAAAACTTTTTAATAACCGGAAAACAATTTGAGTTTACCTTCCTCATCAAATACAAAAGATTTGATTGGACCAGCAAAAAATATTAAGGCTGAAGAGAAGGAAATCAAAATAAAAAGAACAGAGAAACAATACTAATATAGTTAAAATATAGCATAAAAGCACAAGTTTAAGGCTGCTACTGACTAAAAATAGCCGGCAATAGCCCAAATTGGGCACCAAATAAGTGGACAGAGAAATTGGAGAGTGGACAGAGAGAAAGGAGATAGGTATTAAGGAGTTGTGCCTCCTTTGAGTTAATTGATTTGAGTATGAATTTAATTAAAATTGAACGTAATTATTAAATATCGAATAATTTATATTAAAAAATATATTAATTTTAATAATTATTTAAATCAAATTTTCTCATAAATTTAATTAAAAATTAAATTTTTAATTAGTGTTTAATTAATGAAATAAAAAAAAATTATATATACTATTTATAATTAAAATCATTTCTTTCGGTATTATATTATAAAATCATCTTCAAATTCAGAATTATATCACAATGTCTTTGTTAAAAAAAAAATTATCAATGTAGATAGTAATTCAAAAAAAATTCTACAAGGTCATAATTTTGGCCCAGAAGTGCATGTGCATGATATATAGTAGTAATACATGTTAGGGCCATCCTTCATAATTAGAGGGAACATCATAATTAGGAAAGACCATAATAATATAAAATAAAAGAGCCGCAGAAAGGAATACAATGTTGGCAGGGCAGGGAATTAAATTGAATTTATATGCCACAACATGTATAGATTTATTTCTTTTTTGAAACTAAAAAAACTCTAAAATGTTTGTTAATAATTATCGGTATGATTAGGCCACGAGTTAATATTGATGTCTGACTTAAAATATTTTATAGCATTTAAATATAATTGTGAAACATAAATTTCTTTTTGTAGGATCACATTAACTATTGATTCTTGATCATAATTCAAGAAGTCTAGCTGAAATAATACAGCTAATATTTAAACAATATATATAAAATTACTTTTTGAATAAATTAAATTTAAATTAAATAAAAAAATAGTTATAATTTTTCTATCAACTTTATCACCTCAACTCAGGAACGAGGGAAGTCAAGTTCAGATGGGCTAAATCACTGTGATTTAAAAAAAAAAATCTTATGAATTTATATAAATTTTTTTATTTGAGTTATAAAAATTTAGTTTTTTAATATAGTCTGAGTCCATTTAAAATTAATTTTTAAAATTTTTTTATATTTATATAATTTTTTTTTTAATTCTCTGCTTATTTAAAATTAATTTTTTAATTTTATTTTTATTTATCCGAAAATCTATTGATAGATTATTAAAATAAAAGAAGCACATAATTAAACCACGAATGCATATTTTAACATTTATATTGTTATAAAAAGTCGTGTCGCACTATATACTTTTAAAATTATCTTTTTAACTCTCTAAATTATATAATTTTGTACGCATTATTGTTTTGAACAAGAATATAATTGAGTGAGAACAAATTCTCCTACAGGTAGAAAAGGCCCAATAACTGAAAGCCACATTATTGCTTTACTAACCATGAAAATTAAGGCTCCGTTTAATTTGTAATTGTTAATTGTTAATATTTTAAAGTGTTTAGTAAAATTATTATTAAATATTAGTTGTTAATATGTTTAATAATTATTAATAAATATTAATATTTATTTTTTAAAATATTCTTTTTAAAAGAGTAATTTAATTTTTTATCTAAATAAATAGGAGTTATTTTAAAAAAATTTAAATTGAAATTATTTTAAATAACTGTTTGATTATTTAATAACTACATAATAATTAATAATTATTACTAATCAAATAGATTTGATGCAGATATTATAAATCAAAAAACTAAAAATTACATAGAAAAAATTTTGTACACCGGCTTAAAGAAACAAAAAAGAAAACTTATCAAAGACTTCCATTTTTGCAATTTCTTTTCTTTTTATTCTAGTTTCAATCTCATTTTCTTTAATGCTCTGTGCAACAGTAGTTGAAGACCTTACAAACTCAAAAACCCCACTAGATTTCAACTTCACAATTATCATCAATTGTCTTCACAACCCATTTCTTAGATACAACTCTTCTCTTATAAACTTCAATGACATTTTGAAGTTGTTACAATTCTAGTTAGTTGAGATATGAGATTTATGGACATTTGGCTCTTTAATTTTTTGAGTTAATTTTTAGAGTATAGTTTTTTTAAAATTCATAATAATTGGTATTAAAGCAAACACGTGCGCTCGGATAGTCCAAGACTTGGAAGGGATACCCTATAAATGAGATTAAAATTACTAGTTGTTTTGAGAAAAAATAATTCGAGTTTTAGTTAGTGTCAATAAGAATAAGAGCCGCTAAGAATGTCAATTGTTTAATCGTGGGGAAATGCTATTATCTTAGTTGGCCAAGGTATTGGTCTTAGTAAGTCTCACATTAAAAGTATGAAATTTTTGAGTTCTACATTGAAATATGAAATTTCAATATAAGGTTTATATGAATGTTAAACTCTCTAACCTTTTGAATTAATTTTTGAAATGTGATTCTCTTAAAATTCATAGCATAAATCCATCATATTAGCTTCCCATCTTTGTGATGAATCAAAACACCCAAATTGTATTGAATCATTCCTCAAAAAATATCTTAGAAAACCATCCAAACATATTTACCTTTATACTTATCTTACAACACTTTTTGAAAATATTGTCTCTTAACTATTATATCCATTGATTTGTTGAACAATTTTTTGAGGGTTTTCCAACGGTTGTTATGTTTTGCACTCAAATTCAATCTCTTAATTTGAGTCTTAATTCCTTTATAGGGGATGTGTGTATAGAGTTTTACTCCTCTAACTGATCTTACCTTCCTCAATCTTTTCTTATAATTATTTTTCAGAAAGTAAAATCTCATATTCTCAGTTGTTTAATTTTTCTTTGTTTTGGTCTTCTTCCAAGTCATAAGAACTATAAAATCAAAGTTATATTTCCTTTAGTTGAATTTTCGGTCTTTGTTATGATATGATAATTTGCTTTGTTTGGCTCTGTTTTTTTTTTTTTTTTTTTTTTTGCCAAATTATTTACCAAGTATTCTTCAAAGAAAGTACAAATTCACACTAGCAATGTTAGACTTAAAGATCTTATATTAAAAAATAGCAAATATTCGACCTAGTATAAATCAATCAGTTTTATGCAAATAGATTTTCATATTTTCCCACTTATAAGCTTACATTTGTATGCATCTATTAATTTTAACAGTGTATTATAGCCGGCTCTACACTCTAATTTGTGCTCTTTTACTTATGCTCTTTCATCCATATGTAAATAGAAGCTAGCACATGTGCGATCTGCTATATATTCGGCCATCGGCCTTTTTGTAGCCGTTTTTCATTTGGGCCTGACATACGTGACGTATGTCATCTATTCGGCATCGATTCTCAGTCTGTTGTACCCTTAGTTTGTTGTGTCACATGCGATATGTTATCTAATCTGTAATATATCATCTATTCAACTATCGACCCACAGTCTGTTGTGACATGTGTTATCATCTATTCGACTATCGATTTTTAATTTATTGTATCACATGCTAGTTAATAGTTTAGCACATATTAAGAGATAGTGTTAGAGTTAAAAATAGTTAAAGATCTCATATTAAAAAATAACAAAATATATAAAAAAAATTATAAATTAGTAGATGTCGATATAATACAAATTAATTATTTTTATATAAATAGGTTTTAATATTTATTTATTTATAAGTTTATATTTATGCGGACTCGTATATTTTAACAAAGCAATATTAAACGCAGCAACTAATGGGTTTTCATGAAATAAATTAATAGTTTTGAGAGAAATTAATAATGGAGACTGAATAAGTTGATATATAAATTGAAGTTAGGATAAAAATTTACAAGGACAACATTTCACAGGAAGATTGCCGGAGATTAATTAAAGAATATAAAATACTTGTTTAATTCAAGTATTTGGTAACAAAACAGATGAAATGAAATGGAAATAGAGTAAAGGAACTGCAAACACTGCAATGAAACAATTAATGCCGAAGAAATGGATCTCTCGAGTGTAGGTTTTTCACCGTCAGGCTAACCCATAGGCTAAGATATAAATGTTCTTACCTATGATAATGGTTAGTTGTTTATTGCCTAACGAAGAAGAAGGTAGATTTAGTAATGTTTGTATAGAGGATTAATAATTATTGATTTAAAATATAAGTATTTTTTTAGTTGATATAAATTTTAATCGGTAATTTAATTCTTACCTGTTATTAGATTTAGGCGATTTAGAAAAAACAAATCAACAATTAATTTTTATTCACACATTCAATAATTTTTCAATTATTAAGGCGTGTATTTTTAAACGACAATTAAATTTTATAATTAGTATTCAAACAACCCTTAAGTCATTTAAATCTCATATATGCATTCAAAACTCTCTCATAAGTGCGTGTGTTATACGTAATACTAGCTATGTATTTTTGTGTTTAATGTACATTGAAAGTTTAAGATGTCACATAATTTTTTTTTTAATAAACCACCTAATTAAATAAAGCAACAAATTAACTGTATAATAAGAAGTTGTTAAGGGGATAGGGTCGCTTTTGAAGAAAATATTGTTAACTCCCCTTGCCTACTGTCTTCTGATTGGAGTAAAATATGGAGGTTATCTCTACCTCCAAAAATTAAGAATTTCTTTTGGAGATTGAGTGTGGGTTGTTTACCGACGAGATGTAAGCTTCAACTTCGTGTCCTAAATGTTCCAGCTTCGGGTCTGCTTTGTGCACTTCACGACGAGACTGATATGCACCTTTTTATTCAGTGCCCATTTACACTTGAATGCTTCAGGTTAGAGGACCTTTCTATTGTTATTAGTAGTTAGATGGAGCTTAGTCTTGTTTTGCTAAATGTTGTTGAAAATTGGCCGTAAGTTGATAGTGTAAAATTAGCAACTATTCTTTGGGGAGTTTGGAAACAGAGGAACAATGTCTTGTGGAACAATAAATATGTCATGCCTGCTGTAGTCATAAGATTAGGGTTGGATTTCGTTTCAGCCTGGGCACAGGCCCGATCTGTTTCTGCTGGAGGTACACGATCTGCTTCTGCTGGCGATTTGGCTGTTCCTGTTGCTGTGCAAGAAAATGTTGATGTAGGTCCTTCTGCTACTGGTTCTGTTTCTATTTCTGCTGGCGGGTGGGCTGTTCCTGCTGCTGTGCAAGAACATGCCGATGCAGGTCCTTCTGCTGCTGGATCTGCTACTGGTTTTGTTTCTGCTATTGGATTTGTCAATTCCAGGTGGTTGTCGCCCCTTGCTGGTTGGCTAAAATGCAACACTGATGCGGGATTTAAATCAGGAATGGCTACTTCTTTCGCTGGGGCGATTTTGCGTAACAATGAGGGTGGATTTTTGTATTGCTGTTCTTAGAAATTCTCTGCTGTTGTTTTTCCACATGAGGCTGAAATTATGGGTTTAAAGGAGGCTCTCAGTTGGATGGAAAGACTTGGATATGAACGAGTTATTTTTTTATGTGATGCGATGCTCGTTGTTAAGGCTATTGAGTCCAAATATGTGGATGATACTGAATTTGGGGATTTTGTGAAGTTTTACAAGCTTATTTTGATTAGGCATGAGAACTTGTTAGTGTCTTATGTCCCTAGAAAAGTAAATTGTGTTGCTCATTCTTTAGTCAAGTCTGTTTATTTGTTCTCTGATTTTATATTCTGGAATCAGGTTCCTAATTTCCTCATGGAAGATTATCATTATTTAACTTAATAAAATATTCTTTTCTTCTAAAAAAAAAGTTGTTAAGGGGAATATAAAATTGGCAGTAAGAGAAATAAAACTATAAATGGGGAAGGTGGTAGATGGGGTTTCAGAAATTATTAATGAGCATTTCTTTACTGAATGTACTAAACAAGAACATGTGAAGACAAGCATGCATGGTTTGACCTGGAACAATAAATCATGAACATGAAGTGGGTGACTTGGTTTGATCTATTTCAGTCATGGGCATTCAGTAAAATTCACCGTCTTTGCTAGTAAAATTAATTTCAGCAGTCATCAGATTGGAACCAGAAAACTTCAGGTAAGAGAACCATACATAGCCCTCCCGCACATTGATTGATATGTTATTTTTCACAATAAAAATTGATCGATCTCTTCCATATATATAATCTTTTTATACATTGATTTATTTTATTAAATAGAGAATATGGTTAGAATTTGATATTCAGTTTCATACATAACAAATTAGACCCTTGATTATTTAATTACTAATTTAATAAAATTAAAATATATTTATAATAAATTTTTTATTTTAAAATTATGAATTCTTGAATCTAAACCTTATTAAGAAAATATAGCAATTAAAGTTACTACAGATAATCTTTCTCCCACTCAACAAGGAATTTCAAGAGCGCTTAAAATTATTAAGCCAAGACTGGCGGGACTGCATCTTGTCCTGAGTCTGTAAAAGCAACTATCCTCGTATCTAATGGCAGTTTTAGAAAAAAATTTCAGGGAATTAATAATATAAATCACTAAATTTTTTTATTAAAAAAAATAATAAATTTTAAAATTATTATAATATATATAAATTTTTAAATCATAATTTAATATAATGTAATTGTCCAATAACTGAATATAAATAAAATCTATTATAATATTAAATATCTCTTACAAAAGAGAAATAAAAAAAATAAGAAATAAAAAAAAATAATTAAACATGTGAATTAAATTATTGTATAAAAAAAGAAAAATAAAGTTTGGGAGGTCATGAAATTCGAACTGGTACCCCTAACAATCTTTACAAATAACTAACCGCCGAACCATTTAATATTTTATAATAAAATAATAAGCTATTTGTTATTATTTTAAATTTCATGGGATGTACCGAATCTCCTCGAACCTTCATGGACTTGCCCCTGCTTCCATCTCTTGCCTCATCTTCGTAAACGTAAAATGCAGTAATATGAACATTTTTCGATGGCTTGAGGGAACTAATAAGTGAACTCTTAGCACAGCTCATCAAAAGAAAGTCAAACTTTCCTTGCAATTTGATCAAGGGGAACTAGTATACGGGATTCTCTTAGCAATGTAACTCCCACTTACTGTTCACATTGAAATTGGCTCCACAGGAGAAGAAGAAGTAAGATTGAATGTAATAGACTTCTCAATAGTTGGAACTTCTACTATATTTGGAGGGGGCGGATCTATCTTATGATTTGAGGGATTTCAAATAAAAAAGAATTATGAAAAATTCATGCATTTAATTATAATATTTGAATTTGTAAATTTAATGCACCTAATTTTTCAATTTCAACAATATCTCGAATTAGAACAGTGAAAAATAATATAATAATAAATACATATATTATTTGAATAATTGACTCATATTTAAATATTTACTTTAATATTAGAAAAAAATTATCTCGAAATCTCCCTTTCGAAAAATCTATATACTAAATTTCCTTAAAAAACAAAATATATGTGCCAAATTCCATGATCCAAATCCTAAGAAGGGAAATATTTGATTTATTGGAGTTCGTTTCTTGTATATCTTAGCATTAATATATATAACCTTTTCTTGCAAGAAGAAAAATCAAAACAAAAAAACTCTTTGTTGGGATGGGATGGTATTTTGCCATGTTGGAGAGTTTAGTTTGAGTGGGAAGGTAGTGGCTTTTACTTTCGGCTCGTCTTGGGCTCTGCAAAGCCTAATATTATAATTTTCCCAATACAAGGCCACATTTAGGCTCTATCCTTCTTTCCGTGCCCTGCTGGGCCCAATGGGCCTTCTAGTTATTAATATTCTATTTTATTTCATTATTAATATATATATATATATATAATAAATAAAAATATTTTAATTATTTTACTTTTTTACATATAAAAATATTTATTCTTTTTAATCTTATGGTAATAAAATAAAATATATATATATATTTTTTTAAAACATATGTTATTCTTAAAAATAGAAATATATAATTTACAGTATAAAAAATTATAAAATTATTTGTGTTATTGAAATAATAATTTAATAGCACGAGAATTTATTTTATGTTATCTCATAAGAAATTAAAATTATTATTTCCAAATGCTTTATTTACTCTTATATTTGTCCTTTTTTTTTTTTCCTTTAATTTACCCATAAAACATTGATTTTATATATTATTACATAAACATTTGACTTTCTTTGTCTTTTATTTATTTTTAAGTTACAATTTTGTATAATGATAATTGTAATTATTAATAAAATTTAATTATATTATTGGATTGTAGGATTAAAAAATTAAAAAAAAAAAAAACAATTATTATTAAAATAAATTTAATTTAATAATGATATGCCAATGTCATGTATACATTCTACTTTCTTTTATATTTACAATTTTACCATTTGCATTCCCTTTTTAATTATCCTTTATTAATTTTATATTGACATATGTATACTTTTCAATTAAATTATAATATTGTCATTAATGCATAAGAAGATAGACCAATGAAATTTTGGGTTTTTTTTTTCAAGAGATTTAAATTAACTAATCAAATCTTTCTTTTTTAAAAAAAAAAAAAAAAAAATCCTCTATAAACAAAGGTAAAATAGACAATTAATTTTTTTAATTAAGAGGCCTAGTTCTTGTAATAATTTTTTTTCCAACAATTTTTTTATGCATAAATTTTTTCAAAAAAATTTTAAAAGTATTTAAATTTCAATGGGATTTAAATTAAAATTTTATTTTCTAGAGCATTTCATACACTAAAAAATGAGAAAAATATTTTTAAAAAATACTTTTTGTGAAACAAACAGAGTCTAAAATTATTTTATTATAAATTTCTTATGACTCACATATTATTATATGAATATGTAAAGATTTGTTTTGAGTTGAATGAAAATAAATATTTATTTTTTAATTATTACACTATATTAAATAAATTAAAATAGTATTTTCATAATTTTTTAAATTAAACGCTTAATTGTTAATCTTTGAGGAATATTTTTTATTATTAGATATAATTTATAAATAATTTTTATATATTCATATTGCCATTAAAAATTCATAGTGAAGATATTATTATTATTATTATTATTATTAAATATTTGCTGTGTAAACAAGGCTCACAATAATTTTGTAATTTTCTCAAAAAAAAAGAAACATTTATAATTTTTTTTTTCAAAAAATTATTTCGTGATGGAGTAGTTGGGTGGGAAAATTAGAAACACAAGTTATGGAATAATTATTGAGACACCAACTGTATCAAGTAATCATGATGAGTTTACGCCTAACGACCATGTAATTGTTTACCCTTCTTTAATTCTCCGATCTTGCGGATTAATCCATAATGGTTTTCCTTCTATTGGAAGAGATTCTTCTGCCTTTAATTAATTTGTATTAAAAACTTGTTTTATTTGGTTTAATCACTTGTAATTTATAATTAATTATAGAGTATTTGTGATGTTCACAATGGGATGGCCAGTTGGCCACTTAGTAACTAGAAGTACTTTCAACTAATAAGAAAGATACACATAAGCTATATAATAAGTAAACTGTAAGAGACAAATAAAAAAAGAAAAGAAGAGAAGAACCAATCAAAACTTTTCTTTCTTCATAAAACAAATTCTACAGTTCTGTTAAAAAAAAAAAAAAAACTCTACAGTGCAATATACTTTTGTTTTGGGGATATTTTGATTTAGAATTAGAGGTAAGTAATTTATCTTGCAATTTATTTATTTTTTTATATCTTTTTATATTTTTTTAGTGCCAATATTTATATACTTTACATTTCTCTGTAATTTAAATTTAAAATTTTTAAAATTAATCAAATAATTTTTTTTTGGGTAATTATTATGATTGGTTAATTGTTAAATTATGTTCTTAAATATTAAAAATTTATCATAAGCATATATAAAATTAACTTACAAATGGTGTCCAACTTACTGAATAATTGTTAGGTTAGGTTGTTTTATAAGAATCATTCTTACAATAGAAGGATTAAACAATTATTTAATCGCTTACAGTTTGTTTAACATTACAAGTATTATTAAAGAATTATTAAAGAAATTATTTTGTTGATCTAGTTTGAAACAACTTATAAAAATAATTTTTCATATAAAAAAAAAATTATTTTTAAAAGTGATACTTCCAAAAGTAATTAACTGTATGTTTATATTTGGTAAAATACAATATAAAAACTGTTTATAAACTCATAAGAATATTTTTATCAATTAATTTTTTAAAATCAGCTACGCGTTTAATCTAAAATTTAGTTATGTTGAAAAATTTTAATTTATAATTTATCCAAATAGTTAAATTTTAGCTATCCAGATAATTGTTTTTATTAATTTTGATATTTATCAAACATTATAAACTGAGTCAAAATCAACTTCTCACCAAAAAAAAATTATTTTTTCATTTTCATAAATTGTGTCAAACGGTCACTTAATGACTTAGTTATAACATTCCATCAAAAATATTTTTGGTATATAAGCTCATTATATTTTGTCCTTTTAATTTTGAATCTTGATTTTACCCACTGCTTATAAAGATTCGTCTAAGAAAAAAAAAACTTATATATATCATTAGATAAATTATTAAAAAATATTTTAATGCGTAAGTTATTATAAAATCTTTAGTTTGTTGTCACTGTTATTTCAAAATTAATATTTTTAACCTTTAGAATTTATTAATAAGGGATAAAATATAATTTTAACCTTATTGTTTAACCCTATGAATACATTAACTATTAATATTTTTTAATATACAATTTTGATCCTAATATTATCAAAATCTATAATTTCAACTTTTTTAATCGTTTTTATATTCCTGGATCCCATGATTAAAAAATAATTGATAAATTATAATTTAATTCCTAAAATTTTATTTATTTATAAAAAAATATTTTTTTAAATTAATATATAAAAATAAAATAAATTAATAACTAAATAAAAATTAATTATTTTATTTATTTCAAATTAAAAAAATATAATTTTTAATTTAAAATTACTTTTTATTAAATTAAAATAATTAATTTTTATTTAACTATACTTTTTTAAAATTAATTTTTAATTATTTAATCTATTTTCTAATTTTATATATTTGGAAATTATTTTTATATATTTAATTAAAATTTTATATATATATATATATATATATATATATATATATATGAGACATTTTTAGTAATTTTACTAAAATTTAATAAAAAAATAGAAAAAAATAGACGAATAACCAAGTTTATTGGCAGAATTAAAATATAAAAACTAACTATATTTTTTTTTTAAATACTCTCATCCCTAAATATCATATCTTCTTTATATATATTTTTATTTAATTAAAATTAGAATATTAAAAAATATATAAGAATAATTTTATGTATAATATTCATACATTATATTTTTATTTATTTATTTTATATATATTTTAATTTAAAATCAAAATAAATAATATTATTTTTATTTAATTAAAATAATTATTTTTTATTTAATTATTTAATTTATTTTC
>CANXYC010592214.1:0-11656 GCA_948193065.1 Aleurites moluccanus | reverse complement strand
ATCACTCTTACGAATGGGTGGATTAAGCACAAAATAGTGTTGAAGAATGTTGTATAAAATTATAATTGTGCTATATCAGTACAATTGTACTTTTCATTGGACCCATACTTGTTATATCATATGTGCGTTGACTCGTTCATTGGATATTTGATATTTCTTCACTTATTATCATATATGAATAATTACATGGATATTATATGGATATAATATGGATATTGATACAGATACATATATGGGTATGTATCTAGATACTTACATTGATATTTATAAAAATATGGATACAAATATTTGTTTCATCATTTATTTCCTATCTTATATTAATACAGATACTTATATGAATAATTATACGGATACTTGTATTTCTATTTATTTGTTATATTATATGATTCTACAGGCCATATACACACAACCATGATTTATGAACATTTATTGCATTTTTATACATATGGATTCACTGAGTATTTTTATACTCACCCTCTTCAGTGGTTATCATTTTCAGGTTTGCAGTGAGGCATGCTTTCCATTGGCATCTCCTACTCCTGCCTTGGATTTTTACTAGTTGATCATGTAAATATCAAGCTCCAAAAGTATATGTAAATATTGTACAGTATAGCGGTTCTATGGTACTGTAAATTAAGGAGTAGCATGTATATATATGTTTATGCTTGCATCTTTATAGTTTTGCATAGTAATTATACTATGGATATTTCTGATATGATATGTATGGAAATGATATGATATACAGATATGTATATGTTGAGTTGATATTAGAGATCCAGAGGGATCCTTGATTTGAGATAAATGTTGAAGTATATAGTGGAAGTGTTTATTTGCATGTTTTTCAGCTGGGCATACTCCTTATACAAAGAAGATGCTACCCAATTTTTCATAGAATTGTCAAGCTATATTGAGTTTGTTAGTGAATTGCATGCCATATAGTATAGTTATTTGGGTTCTTCGTGGTACTGGTAGCATAAGCAACACCCGTACCCTAGGACCGTCGCGGCTCCCAAGTTGGGTCGTGACAGGTATAAGACTGATGAACTGTTTGATAATTGAATGGAGATTTTGTTTTATATAATAACGGTTAAGAATCATGTTTACAAGTATAGTTGATCTAAGTAATGATGATAGATGCGTGAATTTATCAATTGCCGGATGGTAATTTGATAGCAATATATATATATTATGGTGCAGTATAATTATCACATAAGGTTAGATTATGACTTAGAAGTTTATCTAAGAGCTAATGTAAGCTGTGTTATATAAATGGAATGATTTATGATCTTGACAGTTTCTATGATTTGTTAGCTATAAGCTTGGTATAATTCAGACAAAAGATAAGAATAAGTATGGAGCATGGGCTTCGAAGCTTCATAAGAGTTAATGGTTGATACTTGACTAATGTTTAGTTGGAGATCAAGTTATGATAGTGCTTACTTATTCCAAGAGAATGTCTAGTTCATACTGTAAGTTGGCTAGTTAATCTACTGCTATTGATGGATTAAGGATAGACTATTAAGTGTATTAGAAATTGTTATGTAAGCATATTTGTGTTGAACTATAGATATAAATTATGATGTAACCTATTACTTATATGGTGTGAAAGTGATTTTGGCTTGATTTTGAAATTCTTAAGAAGAATTTTGTGATAAGATGTTATGTTTCAATTTTGGCCCAAGGAATTGGTGATAAAGGAGTTTACCCTTAAAAGTATTAGTAAATTTGAAGGATCTATTAGACTTCTGAGATGAGAGAAGGACTTAAAATGTGGAAATTTCATATTAGGTAAACTACCAAGCTAATATCTGAAGTCATTCAGAAAGATTGCAGCAGAGGGAAGTTATTTTAAATTGGATGCGCTAATGAGCATGGATATAGTTAACTTTATATTTTTGAGGTATATAAACTCTCAGTGTTTTGCTTATGGGAGATGGCATGGGAAAAAATGTTATTTTGAAATAGATGCATAGTACGGATGTGGATTATCAGGGTATTATGTAAAGGGTTATCCATACAGGAATGAGAATATAAAAATACAGTTGGAAGAAGAAGCATGAGAGATGATAAGATTAGTTAGGGTTGAGACAAGTCATGAGTCAGTCATCCGGATGAGAGTTTGTGGATAGAAGCAGAGGTAATTGTTTTAGTTCAACAAAAGGGTTGAATTCAGAATGATGGATACAAGTATAGTTACACGACAATTTCAATGGAACATGAAAGTACGAATATTTGCAAGATTTAATGATAAGAATATGTTATGAAAGGTTTAAGGAAATTGATAAACAAAGAACCTTAAAGGTACTTATGAGATGGAATGACGTACTTGATTATGGTATCATGAATGGGAAATTCTAAGAAAATAAGTGTTCAAAGAATAATGCTAAGACAATTAATAGTCCCTTGAAGATGGACGAGAGTGTTCCTATGATAAGTACAAAAAGAATGCTAAGAAGATATGCAAGTTAGGGCTTCAGAGCATGAGATGAGAGAAGTTTCTTGTATGTTAATCATGCCTAACTTCAACGATGTGCATCCAGTACTTCATATGTTGATACTTCAAAAGTATGTTGCTGACCCTTCACACATGTTACAAGTTCCGGCAGTGGACCTTCAACAATACTTGATGTATGAAGAGTTCCAGTCACCATTGTGGACTGAATGATTAAGAGACTGCTATATATATATATATATAGCAATGGTTAAAGTCCTATATAGGAATCAAGCTATGGAAGAGTGCACTTAGGAAAATGAGCAGAGCATGCAAGACAAATACCCTTATCTATTTGAAGTTTAAGGTAAGTTCTTTAAAATTCGGGGATGAATTTATTTAAGGGGGGAAGAATGTAATACCTGAAAATTTATTTTTATATGCATGTTGTTCAGATGATTGTGGATAGATTAATATTTCGAGAATTTCAGAATCTGTATTCAGGAAGGATCTTATGAGTCAGTTTTCATGATCTTAAAGGAATAATTTGGAAAAAGTGCAAAACAGAAGAGTTGTAGATTTATATCTTATCTTTAACTGCTTTGTAAAATTTTATGTGTGTGAGGAGATATGCTTCCTCGACCAGAACTTGTCTAGTTCGCTATTTCCTATAGAAAGTCTGAGAATGTTTGTTTATTCTGAGAATGTTAGAGATTGAGTGAGTCAAAGGTGTAAACATGAAAAATGTTCCTTTATGAGTTATATAGATTACTGTGAAATTTCAAGGAGATTGGATAATTGTAGCTTAAGATAGATCTAAATAAATCATATCTGCTCGGATAGTACTTGGAGAGTAAAGTCAGTATGGAATTTAGAAATTCACCATAAATTGTGTAGATCTCCTTTTGACCTAAATTTTGGATATGTTGGACCTATAAGTGTCTATTTTAAGTGACAAAAAGAATGAAGGAGTTTGGATGTTTGTATCTTATTTGCGAGCTGGTTTAGTACAAGTTGATGAGGAAAGTTTTCCAGCTCGACTGAAATAGGTAGTGTGAGATGGCTCCTCGATTTTGAGGTGGTTAGAAGCTAATCGAGCTGGGTAGGTGGAATTGCTGAAGTGAAATTCTGCAAAGTAGGATTGGCAAGGTGGAATTCTGCGAATTGGGATTGGCGAGGTGGAATTGGCGAGGTGGAATTCTACGAAGTGGGATTTGCGAGGTGGAATTGGCGAGGTGGAATTTTACGAAGTGGGATTGGCAAGGTAGAATTCTGCAAAGTGAGATTGGCAAAGTGGAATTCTGTGAAGTGGGATTTGTGAGGTGGAATTGGCGAGGTGGAATTCTGCGAAATGGGATTGGCGAGGTGGAATTCTGCGAAGTGGGATTTGCGAGGTGGAATTGGCGAAGTGAGATTATCGAAGTGGGATTTGCCGAAGTGGAGATTGGTGAAGTGGGATTGCCGAAGTGGAATTTGGAAAAGTGGAGATTGGTGAATTGGGATTGCCGAAATGGAATTAGGCGAAGTGGAGATTGGCGAATTGGGATTGCCGAAGTGGAATTAGGCGAAGTGGAGATTGGCGAAGCGGGATTGCCGAAGTGGAATTTGGCGAAGTGGAGATTGGCGAGGTAGAAGTTGGCGAAGTGGGATTGGCGAAGTGGAAATTTGGCAAAATGGGTATTAGTGAGGCAGTAGCTTATTTAAAGAGAAGCAGTAGCCATTTTTCACGATAACTTCTACTCTTTTCTTTTTTTCTTCTTCGTTTCTTCTCCTATCTGTCTCTAATCTATTTCATTTGTTTTCTAATGCATTAATACTCAGAATTAATGCATTAAATCATTAAATTATCACATTCAAAGGTTTCGATCATTATTTTCAAACTCAGATCCTTCAAGAATTCATTTTTGGAGAATTAAGGTGATTTTCTCCAAACTTCATTTTCTTTTTAGATTAAGATTTCTGGTAGTTAGAATAGTTATTTATGAGTTATATAGAACCTATTATGAGTATTTAAGGCTATTAATTTTGACTAATATGGAAGATACCAAAATTTATGAATTTTGATAAATAGTGACGTGAATAGTAAGTATGTTCTAAATTTTTAGATTTTCTTTAAGAGATAAATTAAATTGATGTTAGGAAATAATAATAGAGACTATAAGATGGTTAAAATTATAAGGAACTATATATGTACTATTAATTGAGGAAACCCTAATTTTGAGTATTTGGGGAATTGTCATAGGGGAAGATAACTCAAAGAAATATAAGAGATTATTGAATGTACAAGTAATTGAGGGAAATACAATGATAAATTGCTTTGAGGTAAGTATGAACTGTGTTAATGTATGTTGCTATCCATTAATTGAGCTTGCTACTCCTTTCTTACTTCATGTAAAATTTTCTTAAATTCATTATTGATGAACCTAAACCTATAAATTCATAATTGTAAACTATAACTTGTTGAAACCCTCCTAAACAAGCCAATTGCATGGATGACTTGGTTGTTGTTATCTGAGATCAAGATCATTATATACCTATTTGTGTGATGGAATAACTATATGTAAATATATGATGATGGTCTTATGACCACTATGTTTCTTGATAATATGTCCAAGCTATATAACCCACGAACCACATGTAAATAGAATACTCTTCCCAATGAGAGTAAATTTCATTGGTCCATTGTGCACTTTAGGAACCTGGCTAATAGGGTATAGTATCAGTGTTTCACCTAGAGGGGATCACGAGCTCTAGGCATATGCCCTGCGCAAGCACATAAAGACTTTGAGGTAACAAGGTGCACCGATACGCTATGATATGATATATTCTGAGTTTTATTTCATGATATGATTTATAGTGCCATTCTTTGTGGGCACTTATATGTTAAAGAAACTATGATTGTTCATGTTATGATTCCCTGTGCAATCATTCTAATAATTTCTTTCCTTATGATATTCCAAAAGTATATTGAATATATGTTCAAGTTCATACTTATCCTTTATATCTTTATGATACTTGTAAGCATTAGTGTAGTTTATATATTACTGAGTCAAAGGCTCACTCCTCTTCTGTGAAATTTCAGGTGATAGTGTAGCTCGAGAGGGAACTAATATAGAAGACAAAGCTTCTTGATTCATTCTTCCAAGAAGACTCTATGTAATTCTATTGATATACATTCATTAGTTTGTATTATGGTATTGTATGTATGACGAGTATACTCTAGAGCTCCGTAGTTAGATGTTGAGGATGATATTATTTTGACGTCTGAATTATTACAATATGGGCTGTTTTGTTCCTTATTGATGTGGGATGTATCTTTTGATCGGTAAGGAACAAGAGGAAATCATATGATGATGAATGTAAATGTATGAATGGTGATTGCATGAATCATAGAATTGAGTATTTATAATGATAACTATGTATGATGAGGATATGTATTGTGTATGAAATCCAGTATATGAGTGTTATACTGGTTTATGGTGGTCTTAAGCCTACCCTTGTCCTAAGACTGTCGCACAACTGGAGTTGGGGTGTGACACAAGCGCTACGTCTATTAAATGAAAGGGTAAAGGTGGCTTTGATAGGGTACAAATTATATTAGGGCAGTGATATACCTAACCACATGTGAGTCAAGGAGCCTCGCATGGGTACAACAATACAAACTATTCGTTATATCTTGAAAGGATCAAAGGATTTGTTGCAGGGTAGATGCTTTTTCTATCGGCGAGTAGAACCAATGAGGGTTACACACTCAATGTTATAATCGCTATCCATTATTTTTCTAAAAACTAAGTTTGAGGGAAAAAGCATATGCAGGTGATACATGAAAAGTTAAACTTATATTAAAAATCCAAACATTTAGGATAAACTAATTAGTAGTCCTTTTATTACTTCTTTAAAAAAGAAGGTGGTCCCCAGTGGAGCCACTAACTGTGAGGTCTCGCTCGAGCACCGGTCCGGTCTGTTAGGAATCATAATACTCATTTGGGTCTAATCTCATAATTAAAGCTTTATTGCCTTTATTTTTTGGAAATTGCATTTTTAATTCTTTTGAAAATATTCTTAGGAGTCTCTACCTCAATTTTATTTTTTATTTGAAAAAAATATAAGGCAAAAACCATAATTTGACTTCATTTCAATTTATACCAAGGAAAATGCACTAATTTTTTGAAGCCGAAGAGGATTTGGGGTCTAAATTTTCAGTTTATTCTTTAGAAACACTCGTTTGACTAATTAATGTAAGAATGACTTTAATGAAAGTAATTTCACGAACAAATATAAGATGGAATGAATAAATAGATGATTTTATTATTAAATAAAATAAATACAACCATACATCAAAGAAAGTGCATAAAATTAAAGTAATTAAAAAGGAAAATTATAATAAAAATTAAGGATATGAGATACTTTCTCTAACCCTTATGGGATTTCTAGAAAGTCATATATTCCTCAAAATAAGAAAGTGATAAAAGAAGGAAATTATTTATTTTAATTTGGATTTGTCACTTGGACCAAGTTTGCTTGCGTATCCTTTTGAATGAGAATCAAAACACACGTAATTCTTTCTTTTGGAAAAGAAATTGGTTTTATTTTAAGTATGGTTTATCATGTTTTCTCATTATTTTTTATTTTAGAAGAAGAAGATGACGAGAAAAACTGTAATTAAAAAGAAGATTAGGTGCTCTACCTTGTATTTTTCTTGAAGCCAAAGGTGGATGGAGGATTATGTCTTATCAAAGTCTCACTTCCAAAATGCAAAGGTATTTAATTAAATTTAAATTAAGTCCAAAATTAATTTTCAAGGAGAATCAACCCGGTCGCCTCGCACAAGAATTATAAAGCAATTTAAAAATCTAATTTGAAGTCCAACGGGACTAAATTAGGCTGGCTAAAACTAAGGAGGAATTAGACCTAGGAATCTTGTAGGGAGAGAATAAAGAAAAAATTAAAAGGTTGAAAGGACAGACATCAACTAATAACTAAAAATGAGTAAAATAAATGAACGAAGCCTGTTTATATAGGCCAAGGAGAGGGAAAAGAGTTTTAATCTTCGGATATGGGATTGAGACTCTGAAAGACTGAAAAAATAGAATAATGCATGCACTGCTACACATATCACTTGCGATTCCGCAGAGGTTGTCTACAGTTTTAGCAGGTGTAAGGCACTCTATAGTTTTCGCAGAGGTCCCTGCAGTTCGCAAGGCCTCTCTACAGTTTTTGTGGGCATGTTTAGCTGATCTCAATCCGTTTCAACTGTTTTGACTTTTTTTCATTTTTTTTTAGTGTCAAAGTAATGTTAAAATACGAGTTGACACCAATGTCTATTGCTTTTCTTTTCTTTTCTTTTCTTTTTTGTACTTAAATAGGGGATATATGTTGTCCAATTTATTAATGAATACTAGAATAAATACATAATCCAATCTCTTCATGCCAAACTTATAAATTTGGCTCTAAATTAATTGGGAATTATTAATTTGGAATAACAACCTTTCATTTTGTCCTGTTATATTCCTTTATTTTGACTTGTCATGTCTCTGACTTGTATGAATTTCAAAGTGATTTTTTTTTAAAAGATTTTTTTTAATTTTTAATAATTATTATGGATTTATTTAAAATTTTATAATGTGAGATATTAAGATGGATTACAAATATATAAATATATAATATCATTTGCATCTAAGAGATTAAATGGGTAAAAGAAAAAAGTAAATAAATATATAATATTACAAATTGTGATATGCAGATAAAAGGAATAAGAATAAATTAGGTGTCCTTCTAAATAAGACATTATAAGACGCAATGGTAATAGTAAGAAGAGTAAAAGATATAATTATTCTGATTAAGGTAGTTGTTGAAGTTGAAGTGATGAATATAGTTCATACTTATGCTCCATAAATAGGATTAGATAATGTGAGCAAGTAAAATTTTTAGGAGGATTTAAACAATCTTATGCAAAACATTCCAATTAAAGAGAATATTTTCATCGATTGAGACTCAAGTGGACATGCAGGAAGTGATTGGCAGAGTTACAATAAGGTTTTTTGGCTACAGTATGAAAAATAAGAAGGGGATAAATATCTTTGATTTTATTATGACTTATAACTTAATCCTAACAAATACTCACTTTAAAAAAAAAAAAAAAAAAAAAAAGAATCTCATCTAGTGATTTTTAAAGTGAGTAAAATAGAAGTCAAATTAATTATTTTCTCACAAAAAAGACAAATCGAGCCCTATGTAAGGAGTGCAAAGTGCCCTATGTAAGGAGTGCAAAGTGATCATAGAAGATGTTTTAACAAATCAATATAGATTGGTAATTTTTTATATTAAGATCAAAAAAAATACAAAGAGGTGTGAAAAAGTACATCTATAATTAAGTAGTGAAAATTAAAAGCAGCAAAACAAATAATGACTACTAAATATATAGTACAAACAAATTAAAAAATAATCATAAATAAAAATATATAGTAATAGATTGTTATACGAGTTTCACACTCGAGGTTTATATAGTTTTTTAAAAGTAAGAAACTTTAAATTTTTAATACTTATACATAAATTATAAATCTATAATTGAATATAATGAAATGATTGTTAAATAAAATATTTTATGAAATTTATAAATTTATTTGGTTTCTTAATAAGTGTATGAAATTTTCTATAAGTGATATTTGGGATTCAAAAATTTTTTAATTTTTTAAAATTTATTTTCCTTTTTCTCTTAAAAACATTTTGAATTTTTATAATTAATTAAAATTATATTTTAATTTAAAAGTGGGTTTCATATTGCGTGGTAGAATTTCATGCTAGAGAAATATTTTCTTAATTGATATTATATGTCAAATGATCAAATATTAAACAAACAAACCATAGAAATATAAGTGTTTGGAAAGAAAAAAATCTCTATTAAAGAAAACATTTTAATATAAATCTATAATTATCCAATTAATATATATAATCTGAAATGTGAAAGTTTTAGAACATGGATAGGATTAAAGTCACCTAAAATTTGTAGAATCCTAAACATAATATGTAGTAATTAAAACAATATCTATAACCATAATATCAACCAAGACAATTCCATACTCCATCAATTATATATTTCCATTCATTTCATTTCATGTGAATCAATATTAGAATATGATCCACTTATTCACGATGGTTCATTGACAATCTAAGATCTCACAACACAAATAAGTGATAATAATGCAGATCATTAAAAATATTTTCATCATCACTATATTATTATGGAGTTCTAAGAGGTTATACCATCCAAAATAATATAATACAAAATAGCAATCCAAAACTATATATTAATGGGCTTCTTGATGGAGAAAAGAAGTCAGTAAGCTAGATTTGTGCCCTCTGAGCCCTCCACTCTGGCATCTGAAAAATATATCATGAGAGGAATGAACTTTCAACTTAATGAATTATGAATATAGTATTACCAGAAGGTTCGATGTACAACATCAGAATTTGGAAGCAGTTTATACATATAACCATATAACTTAGTGTATAATAATCATAATATAACAACATATATAAATAACCATAAAATTTAAAAGGTATTAGAAATCAAAATCAGTAATATGCTTACAAAGAATGGCATGATATAAAAGTATAATGACAAAACAACAGTATTCAACAAACAGTAGCAGAGTTATACAATTTTCATATTAATATACATGTGCTTATGTGGACACACTCCTAGGGTGTTATTGCCCTTTCTAGATAAAACATTGATAATCAAACTCTATCAATTAAGTCACCATGTGTACAAAGTCCAATGAATTATCTCTCATTGGTAAATGTGTTCTATTATTTATATGGTTTAGGATTTATTAGTCCAGATAGTTATAATAATAACAATAAGACCTCAAATGGTCATTTAGCATAAACAAGTAAGGTTTATAATGATTAAGACATAAACGAAATATCAAGGTCATAAAAAGCAATGCATATATTTTATTCGTATTCAAGAATTATAAAAATTTATAAGAAACAATGGACATTTATTGGTAAGCTATTTCAAATAAATTGGTTTGCCATGCAATACATATTCATAACTTATCTCTGGTAAGCTCCCTTAATAAAGCTCAAAGACTTCTTGGTCAAGCTCAATTTAATCCAAAGCTCTGAACTCAGTCAAGCCTGAACACATAGCTAATATCACGAAATTAGGATTTTCCTTACCTAATAATATCCAAATTAATTTCTTGTAATTATAGACTATCTAAAGTCAGATGAATCTTAGTCTTAATTAAACCATTCTTAGAGAATTTATTGAAGGTATAGAGATATGGATATTATTCATTACATTATTTATCCATTTGCCTTAACCTTCTCAATAATCAAGTATAGACTATTATCTAACTAATTAATAATTTAACCTTAATCAATTCAAATTCATTGTTGTGTGGCCTATAGCCTGTCTAGATCCTTTGCCAGTATCATGACCTCTAGCCATACTTCCTGTCACGACCCACTTTTGGGCCGCGATGGTCCTAAGGCATGGGTAGACTTAAGGTCACCGGAAACCCGTAAAACCCATGAACAATTCAATTATCAATCATTTAATCAATTTTACTTCAATCATCAACGTTTAAATTCCATTTATTACTTATAAATTTTATAGAAATTTTACCAGAGTTTCATTTATAATTTCAATGCTATTCCAGACTCAAAATTGGGTCTTTCATAAATTACACAGCCTGCACTAAAATGATTTTTACACTTCAATAATTTGCCTTCCTTATACCCTCAACTTCACAGTTTCACAGATATACATAGCACTTCTAAATCTCTTTTATAACATATAAATATTATTTTAGCATTTTCAGTATCACTGTCTCTATCACTTCACTAGCATTGTCATTATCAACCATTAAGCATTACACATTACAATTTTTAATGCCATTGAATTATCAATTATTTCAATATTTATACATTATTATAGTACTCAATCATCTAATTATACATAGTACCATTGTCGCACCCTGACTCCAGTGGTGCGACGGTCTTAGGGCAAGGGTAGGCTTAAGGCCATCATGAACCCGTAGAACTCTCATATCCTAGATCTCATACACATTTATATCAAATATAGATATCATTCAATATTCATTTCTATGATCCATATAAGCATAATTCATATATTTATTTTTATCATTTCATAATTTCCTCTTGTTCCTTACTGATCAAAAGATGTATCCCACATCACTAAGGAACAATGGT
>CANXYC010592088.1:0-14585 GCA_948193065.1 Aleurites moluccanus | reverse complement strand
CAATAGATTGATCCTACGATAGCTAAAATGCACCCGATCGATCCAACCGTCCGATTTTTTATCATTTAATCCAACGGCTGGATTTAATCAAGCCTAAACTATTATCATAAGATCATACACATACTATAATCCCATATTATGAGTAAAATTACCATAAGATCCCTAGTGCACACTGAAACCCCTCAAACACCTCAATTGAGCTGTTTACCCGAAATTGCCTTCAACCGGGTTTGTTTTTCCATTTAATTCTCAAATAAATAAAATAGGATCATTTACATTCACTTTTATTCTTTCCTTTACTCAAATATACTATTAAATTTATAAAACCTCGAAAAACTGAAAAATTACCATTTGGTCCCCCATTCACCAAAAATTCCAAAATTTCCTGATTTAGTTCTAACTGACTTTAAACCAATTCTATGCCTAAAATTAGGTCATATAACATGCATAAATATAAATTTCATGCTTAAACATATCATATTAACATATTATAAAGAAAGAAAAAATTTTCCCTAAGGGTCCCTATAAGGGTCTAGGCTAAGGTGTTACAAAGACAAAGCTGAAGAATTGACCAATTTACACAGAAAGTATTTTCACAGTGGTGAAAGACCTTTCACACCGTTGAAAAGGTCTTCACTCCCGTGAAAACTTTTTTTAAGGTGGTGAAACATTTTCAAGGGGGTGAATTATTTTCAAAGAGGTGAAACATTTTCAAGAGGGTGAATCATTTTCAAGATGGTGAAGAATTCTCATATTTTCTCCATTCTAACTTGTCCAAACTCGACCAAGTTATACATACATATGTTTAACACCTCAAAATCAGTCATAACTCATCATGTCTCAACATATAATCATTCTAGGAGTAATCTATACTCAACATAGAATTCAAAATCATTTACCATGCATATATAACATACATATGCTAACATTCATTAAACAAACATGAACAAACACGTATCTACTCTATCATTCCAAGCACTGGGTATTACAAATTGAGGCAGACAAAGTTAATTATAAATATTTATTATTGAGTTAGAGACCCAAGAGAGGTCAATTGATTGATAGTATTAGATGTCAAATTATGAGATATTTATTAAAAGTGTTATCATTTTTATTTCAGGAGATTATGTCCAGTTTTAGGAAAGATTTTGTCAAAATTTCAACAAATTCTTGAAACTCATTTTTATTGAAGAGTCAGAATTTGTATATTATTCTAATAAATCTCGTATATAGATTATGTATTTCAGATATATTCTTTACTGTCATCAGGAGGCTATCTGAGGGAGCCAACCAGTTTAATGGTTGTCAAATTTGTGATTTCATATATTTTAATTTAACTCTACATCTAAGCATGACATGTAAGCATTGAATGAATGTGAATATATATGTATATTAGCTATCACTATTGCATTAGATTTAGAATCATGATGTATGTTTATGCCATATTATTTGATGTTGATGATGTTATTTGGATGATGATAGCCCTAAGTGATAGAAATTTAATTTTTTTGCTTAGGTTCTGCATGACAGGTGGGTCCTTAGCCCATTGTTTTGTGATAGTTACAACTGTCATATTGTAGTTTTATCGTTCATGGTATGTCAAGTTTACTATGGGTTCCAGAAGTCTTATGCTTTCCCGTTTCCTAGTGCTGATTATGTGCCCAATAGGGTCGGGTAGTGACAAATAATTTTCGTTATGATTATAAAATCCTAACCAAGAATATTATAGACATTAATGAAGAGCAACTTAAAAATCATCAACTAATGTGCTCCATTATAAAAGCTAGATATAATATTTTCTAATGTTCCTTTTGTACTAATGGTTTTATGGTAATTTTATTTTTAAGTAAGTTTATTTTTAGTAGTTTAAATTGTACATAATTTATTTTAAGTAATTTAAATTTTATATAAGTTTATTTTAAGTAATTTAATTTTATGTAACTTAATTTAATGTAAGTTTATTCTATATAATTTAAATTTTAAGCAATTTTAATTATTTAAAATTTATCACAATATTTATTAATATATTAAAAACCCAGCTATTATGGAACTAAGCCATTATAAATTAGCTTTTGTAAAACTAGCAGTTACAAAACTAGCCGCTATAAAACTAGAAATTGCAAAACTAGCCATTATAAAACTAGCTATTAAAGGAGTTCTATATATACTTTTTTCAAAACTTAAATTCCATACTCATTTCAAATACTACAGTCTAAACCTTCCAAAATGACTCAAGATCCTAATCACTCTCATATAGAAGAAATAAAAGATATTTACTCGATGAATTGATGGACGATAGTGACTCACGAATGATGATGATACTGCTGGAAAAGCAACAAAGGAGACAAGAAAGTGAGAGTTTTGACGAATATAAACACAATTGAAGTTATTTCAATCAAGAACATGGAGCTGAACATGTTCGTCTTTTCAATGACTATTTCTCAAACGAATCGATTTATCCTAAAAGTATATTTCGCCGAAGGTTTTGAATGAGAAAGAGTTATTCCTTCGAATTTTGGAATCCCTGAAAAATCATTCAAAGTATTTTCAAATGAGGGTTGATGTAGCACGAAAAAGAAGACTTTCTCCTTTTAAAAATGCAATGTTGTTATCCGATAGTTGGCATATGGAATGCCGGCTAACTATTATGATGAGTATGTAAGGATTGAAACCACTACAATCGAGTGTTTATTCAACTTTTATTGATATGTGATTGATATTTTTTGGGGCCCAATACTTAAAAAGGCCTAATTCTGACGATGTTGAATGCTTACTTCAATTGCATTCTGAGTGCCACAACTTTTCGGGCATGCTTGGCAATATTGTTGCATGCACTGACATTGGAAAAAATGCCCTGTTGCATGGAAATGTCAATTTACTGAAGGTGATCAAGGGGTTCCAACACTCATGCTAAAAGTAGTTGCTTCAGTAGACCTTGGATATAACATGTATTTTTTGGCATTGCAGGGTCTAATAATAACATTATGTGAACACGTGATTTTGCACCTCTGGAGCTCAGAAGGAAATTATATCAGATCCAATGGAACTTGCCCCATACTCGGAAGATGGAAGAATGACCGAAAAATGAAAGCACGACCAGGCTTGGCAATGCCGCCAGGTGTGACTGGTGCATCGGCCAGGCTTGGCAGTGCCGCCTGGTGTATCGGCTAGGCAGCCTGGCGGAGCTGGTGGCTACTGCTAGCATCCTTCGCCGTGCCACCTTTTTTGTCTGGTGCATCCACCAGCTTGTCCGGTGGCACCCTGGCGGCACCACAAATGTTGTCTAATGGCACCCACACTATTCATTCAAACTTACTATTTTTCCCTTAGGTGGTCTATAAATACCTCCTTCCCCTTTATTTTCACAAACCCCTTGGCTTTGTTGAGTAGAGTTTTCCTTAACAAAGCCCTATCTTCTCCCTCTAACCAATTTTTTCTCAATTTCAAGTGGTTTAACTCTCTTTGAATCTAAACTAATTTCTCTAATTCTCTTTAAATTTAGAGAAATCAAAGACTGTCATTGGCCAATAGAGCCCTAAATTAATCCTATTTGGATTAATTTAGCAAGATAATCATTCGACCTAATTTCACCACTTCGAAACTGAAAAGTGAAACTCTGGTCTGGAAAAACAACCCGGCCACTGCCTACTCACAAAACTCGAAGGAAGGTATAATCAAACTTTTTATCATGAATCTGATAATGAATCAGATCCGAAATCATCTTTTGAACAACCAAAAGTCAACTTTATTTTCATACCAAACTCGAAATCCCTTTGCAAGAAAGGTAAACTTCATAGATTTTGATTCCCATTCGTAGGGATATTCGTAGGGATACGTAGGCATGCCTCTACATAAGGCATCAAATCTAAAAAATCCAAAAATATTTTCTCCACCTTGTTCTTCCTTTTACTCACCTCTTCCTTCCTCTTGCTCATCTATTCCTTCCTGTTGCTCTTCCCTATTCTTGCTTTTGCTCTTTTTTGGAGAATTTGTAATTAATTTAGGACTTATAAGGGTTAGAGTTAATATCTCCAATTAAGGTGATATTGAGAAATATGTGATTAACTTAAAACCTATAAGAGCTAACGTTAAATATCCTTAATTCTTAATTATGTAAATTGGTTTAATTTCTTTTATCATTTTGAATGTATAATTTACTTACTGTCTTGCTTCTATATAAATGTCATCCACTAAATGTCATGCAATTAAATTGATCATGAAAAAAATATTTTAAGTTAAATTAATTAAAAAATAAATTTCAAGTTTCTTAAATCGAAAACCTAGTTTTCAAATCCAACTCAATTCAAAAGTTTAGTGATTTTATTATTGTGCTTCTAATTGGAGTCAAATTTTAAATTTTTACCTTATATTTTCCATTAAAAAATAAAATTAAGATGACAAAACTAAAATAATACCAAAACAGAAACATAATAAATATAAAATCAATTACAATCAATTTTTCAAAATAAAAAAGCGATGTCAGCTAGCAATATGGAACCGATTTCTAAATAAGCATTTTAATTTTTCGAGTGGATCGGACGAAGCGCTTGGGCGAGAGTTTACACATTAATGTGCTTAACCAGTGTTAGCGGGGCAAATGTAGAGAAAAATTATTATGTTGGCCTTTGCCATCTTTGCGACATGCATTTCACGAAGAAAGAGCATCTGGAAGAGATACACAAACTCTTGAATTATAAATGCTCTTTCCCTAGATGTTTCAAGTTCTTTTCCTCAAAGGAGATGAGGAATGAACACATACAAAAAAATAAAATAAAAAAGGCCATCAACCAGCTAGAAGAGTTAATTCTCCTCCTTTCTCTTCTCTTTGTTTTTTAGTTGTCTAAATTCCTCAATAGTCTATACATTATTATTATATAATATATTCAGATATCTATATACGATCCCAGCACCATCATCAGTGTCATTATTATCCTCAGAATTGCTATAAAATTGCAAAATTGAACTATTTGTTATCCCTTTGACATAGCATCTCATGGATCTACTAGAATTCACCATGTGAGTTAGAAGAGTCACCTGCAGAGAAGTTATTTACAAAAAACACGCTCAAACAAATTATTATGCAAATCACAATTCTGGAAATTTTCCACCCAAAATCAAGCAAAAAGTACAAGCTTTCATCATTATCTCAATTGCTCAATAAAAATCAACACATGCTGAACAAACAACAATAGAGGAGGAAATTTTCGGACAGAAAAAAGAAAAAATTCCATCTAACATTTAACAAAATCATTATCTACTAACTATAAATCAGCAGTTACATGCTAACCTTTTATTTACCCTTATTAGCAAGCTTTTAAAAGATCAATATTTTCACAACTTCTCAATACAACTTTTCATTTTGTTTTTCTCTTCATAATTTATCTTTCCAGTTCACGTCCTTATTGCCTCCTAAATGTTTTATTCTTTCCTGTTGGCTTCCTTTCTACTCAAATTTGGGTAAAGCACCAAAACAATAACTTTTCTTAAATTTTGTACAGAATTATATACATAATATTCAACTATATTTTATTTTTCGACACTTTTATATTCTTCAATCGGTTGGAACATAAAAGCCTTATTTAGTTATGAAAAATATTATTTATTTTTTTTTAATTTTAATTTTTATTTCCCAACTTTTTATTTTTCTATTAAAGTTTTCTCTATTTCTTCATTTTTATTTTTATTTTTAAGATTCTATTTTTGTTTTAAATATATAAATATTATTTTTTATATATTTTAAAAGAGAATGGAAAATATTATAAAATAATTTTTTATAATATAATATAATTTTAGAAAACTTGAAAAATTATTTTCAAATTTTTCATTTAGAAAATTTTAATAATTAAATAATAAATTTTAATTTTCTATATATGAAATAATTTTCTGAAAACCAGGATCAAATCATTTTTTAAATTGAAAATGAGAAAGAAATGAAAAACTACTAAGTAGAGAGGACAAAATAATAATATAATAATATTATTGAAATATAAATGTAATATCATTTTTTTAATTTTAATTTTAATAATTTTTTTTAATTTTTTAACTTAGGTTAATTGTAATTATAATTATAAATTATATTGAAATTAATAAAATTAAAAGTTGGTTTGGAAAAAAGAATTCTACAAAATGTTTTTAAATGATTAATTAAGGCTTTTTTTTTTTTTTTTTTTAAGTCCGGAAGAATTTTTGACCGTTCGATATCATGACATGATTTAAAAAAAATAAAAATAAAAAACACAACAAAGCTTAAATTTGATCAAATACTAGTGCGGTGGTGCCCTAATTTATTCTGCCGTTTTTCTCACCCAAATTTGTTCGTCTTCTCTTATCAAGCTCATAAGCTCCTTAAGCAGCCACCACTTAACTGCATAAAAATGGGGAAGAAGCGAAAGCACAGTGAAACTGAGATCGCAGCAGCCTCTTCAAAGAAAGATGAAAGTGCTTCAGAACGGCCACAACGCACAATTCTTGGTTGGAAACATAAGAAGGCTGAAGTGGAACATTCTGAACCTCAGGGTTTTAGGAACAAAGAGAAGGTTTTAGTTACTTGTTCACGCCGCATCAATTATAGGTTTATTTATTTATTTATTTTTGATTTCGATTTTGATTTTTTTTACATGAATTCGAATTCTGGGTCTGTTTTTTTTTGTTAATTTTTATTGTTTTGTTGGGCAGGTATCGGCACTTGATGTTGAATGTAGTGTCTCTTTTGCCTCATTGTAAGAAGGATAATAAGGTTGAGTCCAAAAGTAGCAAAGGCATGGCCCTAAATGAGCTTGTCGAGTTGAAGAACTGTTCTTCTTGTTTATTCTTCGAGGTGATTTTTCAATAACTTCATGATTTAACTGATTTTACTTGTTTATGAAACAAATACATTCTTGATTGATACTGGGCTCTTATCAGAAATCTAAATTAGAAAACTAGTGGTCACTGGCAATCCTGTTCTTATTTTCCTTTCATGGCTTGGTAATTTTGAGACAGTAGCTTAATATTTTTTTTTTATAATATGCCATATTTCTTGGAAATGCGAGGGCTTAGGGCTTACCTATTATTGTTTTTCTTTCTCTTTTGCAGTGCAGGAAACATAAAGATCTTTATTTATGGATGGCCAAATGCCCTAGTGGCCCATCGGTGAAATTTTTGGTTAATGCTGGTACTTTATTTATGTCTTGAGCTATTTCAATTGCCATATTCTACAATAGGCAGTAACTTCGTTCATATATTAGTGTTTGTCGTAGCATTCAGATTAATCTAATTCATTGGTTTGATCTTTTGGTTAACTCTCTTCTCTTGTAGTTTGTATTAAGATGGGCTTATCAGTGTAATTTGTTTTGTTTATTTTAGTCCACACAATGGAAGAACTGAAGCTTACTGGAAATCATTTGAAAGGGTCACGACCTATTTTGACTTTCTCAGCTAATTTCGATAAAGATGCCCACTGGAAACTCTTGAAGGAGATGATCATTCAGGTTTGCTTTCTATCTTTGAGTCTATCTTTTAGAATATGACTGAAACAGCGTGTTTCTTATTCCAAAAAGAGTAAATTTCACACTGCACGTTTCCTAAATAATAAATCAATATAAAAGTTGATCTAGAAATATCTCCAATTGGACAATAGCAATTGCAATTGTGCATTATTCGAAGTTGTCTGTCTCTCTCTCTCGTGTTTCATAGACTCAGTCACCAAATGATAATAGAGGAACCATCTTGATAAATAATTATTGTCTATGGATTTTCACTTACTTTGCTGTATAGCCTGTATTATTGGCAATGTTATTGGAGGCAATATTTAAGTCATATGCTGAATTAATATTTGCTTTGTGAAATCCATTAAGTGCATCTGGTAGTTATTCATTTCATTGAATCCCAAGTCAATGAAGATTTTTGCCTCTTAAAGGTTTCGGGAGTCAAGTTCAGCTTCCTATATAAATTACATTTTAGATTGATTGCTAATTAATAATACTGTTATATCTTAGATAGGTGATTTTATGGTACATTTAATTGCTACTTCAAATATTGATATTTTTTATTTGCTTCTGCTTAGATATTTGGGACACCAAAGGAGCACCGGAAATCTAAGCCTTACCATGATCACGTCTTTGTTTTCTCAATTGTTGATGATCATATATGGTTCCGCAATTACCAGGTAATTTGGATATTATTTGGAGTCCTGAAGCATGCATTCTCAAACCAATATGCTATTAATAAAGCCTCTAAAGCTCAATGGTTTTATCCTCTTTTCCTGTGGCTTAGTTTTATGGTCTATTTGTGTTTTTATATCTTATAATCATAATTCATAAATGCCTTCCCATCCCTCTTGTGGAAGTTTGATGAGCTGAAATTTTACAGTGTAAGGATTAAAGTGTATGAATTCCACTGTGGACTTCTGGACTGAAACATCTTCATGCATCTGAGTAATCATTTTTTTTTTGCAGAAAGATTTTTGTTGTATCTCTATAATATATAAATTTTGTTTAGCTTACTGTTGTATTGCAGAATCTGTTGGACTAGTAGACTAGTGGGCGGAATCTATTGGAGTGCAGTATTTTATAAATTTCAATCCTGTCAGGAATTATCTTACTAGTAAAAATACTCCTGGATAATGATTTAATCTACCAGATTACAGAAAAGTCAATTTTTTGTTTTTGGTCTCCTTGGACATATGTCGGTATCCTGATTTGACCTTTCTATATGCAAAATGTTCAGTTTATTGGATTCTATCCATCATCTATCTGTAGCCAGGATCCTTGTGGTCGATAATAGATTTCTCTGGCTTGGAAGTAGCTATTTATTCTTTTTTGGTTGTTCTTTATATTTTTATATTGTTGCATGAACCCATTATATGACCAGCATTGAAAGGGGAAGGATATTTAAGTTGGATACAAGTGGCTGGTAATTGCCTTCCAATTTTTTCTAGATTGCATTGCAAGTTACTCTAAGAGAGTTTACTAGCATTCGTTCCAATGTGATGCGATTGATAAACTTACCAATCTTGTCCTCTTAAATATTGCATTCATATTGATGTAACTAATATTATTGAACAACGTTGTTTTCTTGTGTTATTCCTTAGGATGACCCTCTAGACAGCTATTAGCATCTTACTTACTAGTAGACAATGCCGCTTTATGATGGTATCAATAATTGTCTTTGACTTTCAAGGCTTATCCTGAAAGTCATTAGGATGGTGCCACATGCTGAGTTATTTTTTACATTATGAAATTAACTGTATGTAGAAAACTATTCTAGAACCTAAAAGTGCTTGCTCAAAATAGGAAGATTCGGCTGTTCTCCTATGAGGTCAACAGGATTTTTGATGCTCCAATTTTTGAAGAATAATAGTAGTGTGAAATCTGGAATGTCTGTTGCATTAGGCTTGTGTTTTCCCCCTCCTTGGGTCATGGTGTTATTTCAGTCTTTGTGTCTTATTTCTTGTGATTCATGAAGTTTTCTTGCCCCTCATTATTTAATTTTGAAGTTTGTATTCATTACCTTCTATTATTCTTCTTCACAGATATCTGTTCCCCATAATGAATCAGATAAAGTGGCTCGAGGAGGCCTTGATAAGATGACACTTGTTGAGGTTTGAATTACTTTTTTGATTTTTATGAAGCTCTTATGGTGGTCATGTAATTTGGGAAAACTGGCTATATACAGGTTGGTCCAAGATTTTGTTTGAATCCTATCAAGATATTTGCTGGTAGCTTTGGGGGGCCAACATTATATGAGAATCCATTCTATGTATCACCTAACCAGGTCAGAGATTTCAAACTAATTAATTTTGGTTTTGGCATATACGTAGAATTAACTTTAGTTAGTCAATTGGTTGATCTGACTGTCAATATATTTTAGTAAGATAGGATGTCTATTTTTTGCCATGAGCAGTATATGTTTTGGTAGTTTTCCTCCATGATTATCTTTTCTAAGTTTGAAAGTTAAACCATAAAAAGTATTGTTGAATAAATGGTCAAGTCGTCGACCCTTTTGTCCTTGTAAAGAAACAGTACGGCAAATGAATGATTGTTCAAAATGAATGATTATCTTTTTAATTAGGTTTTCTTATCCTTACCTACTGTGATTGTAACCTCCTGTTTTAGTTCTGCCATCTAATAATATTGCAATTAACAAGCGAATACTTCCACTTATGATACTTCCAGATTCGAGCATTGGAGAAAAAACAGAAGGCTGGGAAGTATGCAAAGAAAGTCAAAGCGAAAAAGAGGAGGAAAATGCATGAGATTGAAAATCCTTTGGAGCCTGATGAATTTGCAGACATGTGGAGGGAATGATCGTTCTTGTTTTTCCTCCATACCAGTTTTGGTTTATTTGATCATATTGTATTCAGCTTGATTATTGTTGTTCTTGGCTTTGCCGGGTTAAAATTTTTTCCCCCATCGAATAGTTAATCAAATTGGAATTTACAGCACTATTGATAAATTAGAATATATCTGAGATGCTAAATGGAGGATAATACTCTTGGTCTTTTGTACGAGTCTCTTGCTCCATAGGTTTGGGTCATCAGCCTACTGTAGTGAGATGCTCTCTTTTTTCATAGGCTTTGCCCAACAGTTGTCTCCAACTCTTATTGCATCTGTAGTGATCCAATCACTTGGGTAAAAATTACAAAGATTTATGTCCAAATTGTCTGAAGTCTTGGAGATATGCAGTTAGGGTTAAGGTCGATTTTTGGCCTATAGATTACTGGGTGATGTCCAATTAAGCTTGACTTATTTTTTGTCTATTTTTATGTTTATACGCTTTGATTTGGTTAGATAAATAACTAATTTCATACAATAAAAATTGTATTCCACTCATTTTTGTTGATCGATTTTTGGTTTTTGAATCGGCTAAAAAAAATATTAAATTTTAGTGGTTTTTTTAAATTGATCATTGAAAAAACAAATTTCTCCATTTTCTTTTCATTGATAAGTGTCTTCTTGGAATTTTAGCTGGATATTTAACATGGACTCTTTTATAATGTCTTTTTGCTGACATGTTTTTCACTAAGTATGCCATGTCAATGTGTACAGTCAAATAAGCAAGTATTTTTTTTAATAATCATATTAAAAAAAAAAAAATTTAATGATTATATTGAAAAAATTTAAATTTAGTATTTTTTTATAATTTTTATTGTCTTTTCATTATTTTAAATATTTTTCTACTTAAAAATATTTTTTTAATTTTTTATCCAAATATTTTTTAATTGTTTTCATTATTGTTCTATTATTTATTTTTTATTTTTCATTAATCTTTTAATTCCTTTAAGCAAGATTTTGACAATTGTCTTGGATTGACTGATTTAATTAGGAAAATTAAGAATTGATTGGTTCATCGGTCTGTTCATTGTTAATTATCCGTCCCTAAAAATCAGATCAAAATTCGACAATCTGATTTTGGTATTTTTTTTTTATTATATACTAATCAAAATAGGGCAATTTAGCAACTGAATTTCAGCCAATCTTTATTTTTTTGCCTTTTTTTTTTTGTTAAATATTATTATTATTATTATTTGTATAAATAGAATATATTATAATAATAAATTCAATAACAACACACATTATTATCTAAAAGTTAAATAATTAAAACTCTTCAAACTAATATTAAATTAACTTAAATAATTATAAATTTATATAAATTAAAATACTAAAATAGTATAAAATTCTTAAAATAAAAGTGAATAAAAATAATAATAAAAAATTAAATTTAACAATATATATAATTTTATTTTATTTTATTATTTACTTTTTTATAATTAAACACTAGTTAGATAACATTTAAACAAAACCAGTCCAATTATTTTACTTTGAATACATTTTAAGAATTATTAAATAGCATAGTATCTCCAAATTCATTCTTTATTGCTTTCTATTTTTTGCACTTAATGGGGCAATACTGCGCAATATTAACTCAGTAATTTATAATTTTCCGCGCATTCTTTTCCACTGCTTTGCAGATATTAGGATACATGGTACTAAGCATCTTATTTCTATTACCAGTTTGAAGCTCAACAACAATGCATCTTGTCTTTCTTCTTCCTTTCCATGCAGTATTAGTTGATGCTATAGAATTAAAACAATAAAACAATATTTTAAGTTAAATAAAATAAAATTTATTAGCATTCTATCATTTTAACAAATTATTTAAAATAATTATTCAAAACATGTACAAGTGCTACCAATCGTATCATTATGAAACATATCTGATGTGTCCGATTGTTGGGTCTTTATTACATGTAACTGAGGTGATATTTGCTCAACAACTAATTATATATCTCGACTTTTTCGTCTTCATATTTCAACATTTGTAGCTTCATATTCTCTTGCTGCACCATTCTTATCCTTTTGTTTCTTATTTTGCCTTTTAGATTCTTCATATTTTGCGTGCTTTGTGATTTTTTCTTTAGAAGACATTTCCTATAACATGTAATAACAGATTAATAAGTACATTTAAATATATGCAACAAGTTCATACACAATAATATATACTTAACTACATATAACGGAAGAAAATGCTTAAATTAATCCATACTCAATACTAGAAATAGAAATATAAATATTACAGAATGCATTAAAATAAACTTCTAAGTATAATTTTGAATAAAAATCATTGACTTAAAGTTATATAAATTTAATAGAATCCAAAATAAAGCCAAATGCATAATAATAATAAAAAAAGTTTATATTATGACTTTTCTAATCATCATCATGTCCTTCTTCATCAATATTTTTAGATCTTTAATGTTCTAACATGCTTATTTTGATAGGTACAAACAACTAACTAAATCTCTAATTATGTTTGTTTGATTATATGCGGGATTAGAATTTCAGATTGTAGATTGTTGGTATGTAGCGCTTGCTTCACTGTTAAGTAGCGCCACTACTTGAGTTAAAAGAAGGAAAAGTCATGAGAAAAAGATTTGTAGCTCCCGCTACCAGATAAGTAACGCCTGCAACTTCACAGTAGTAGCCGCTACAATGTGATCCAAGAGACACAGTAGCTGAATAACTTCAGAAGCGCCCATTACTAGTTTTATAGTCCCCACTACTTAACTAAGTAGCGCCCGCGACCTATATAAGTTTTCGCCGCTACATATGCTGAATTATGAGTAGCAGCCACTACAATCTTGTCACAACTACAAATTTCAAAGATTAGAATAAATCAAAAGGGTAGCGCCCGCTATACTATTAAGTATCCCCTGCTACTTAATATGTAGCGCCCGCTATAGGAAGTAGCGTCCACTACTAAAAAAGCTTAGAAGACACAGAAGCGTCTTGAAGAATTTGGAGCAAAAGTTGTGCCCGCTACTTATTATGTAGTGCCTGCTACTCATTGTGTAGCCGCCATTACAGTTCGAATTTGGGCAAAAAATATAGTTGTTGGAACAACTCTAATTTGCATTAAATACACATTGAATGCACTCAGATGCTCTTTTAAGCAAATGACAATTTATATGAGTTGATATAAATTTATTAAAAAACAACAATCAATTTATTGTACATTAATTCATATCTTCAAAGCTTTAAAGTGTTATTGAGCTTTAAATTGAGTTTTCTATTGTAAAGATAATTAATTACTTAAACTCAAAGGTTGTTGAAATGTAATTAATTTCTGAGAGTCGGGTAAAATTAATTGGGTAATTTCTTTCTCATCTCTTGTAATTTTTTTAGGTTGTGTGTGAGCCTTCTTGTAAAATACTTGTAAGGTTTAGTATGAGCCAAAATATTTTAAGGTTTGATCTTTAATCTGAAAAGAATCAAAGTTAGTGAAATACTCAAGTGTGATCTTGAGAAGTGAATGTAGGCATATTTTGGACGAACCATTATAAATTCTTTGTGTGAATTTTCTTTCCTTATTCCATTTATTAATTTTAAGTTGTCATTAATTTTATAAGATAACCAATTCACCCCCTCTTGATCGCCAATAGACTTTCAATTGGTATTAAAACTTTGAATCTACTTTTTCAAAGATTTAACCATCTTGGATCAAAGATCAAATGGCAAACCAAGCAGCTGACATTATTGAAGGTGGCTCCACCATGAGACCACCTTACTTCAATGGCACCGACTATCCTTATTGGAAAAATAGAATGGAAATCTATATGGATAGTGATGCTATTGATCTTTGGGATATAGTTGAAACTGGTTATACGGTTCCTACAAAAACCATTGATAAAATAGAAGTCATCAAACTAAAGGTTGAATGGACATCGACGGAAAGAAAAATAAATGGGAGAAATTGAAAAGCAATGAATACTCTCTATTGTGCCTTAAGTAGAGACGAGTATGGCAAAATTTCCCATTACATTTCGGCAAAGTAAATTTGGGGTACTCTTAAGGCCACTCATGGGGGAACAAATCAAGTCAAGAGTATGAAAATTCATATTCTTACCCATGAATATGAGCTCTTCGAAATGCTACCAAATGAGAATGTATCCTAAATGTATAATTGTCTAATGGTGATTGTAAATCAAATGAGGAAGCTTGGGAAGAATTACTCTAAAGAAGACATCAATTGCAAGATCTTGAGAGTCTTACCTATAAAAGATTGGAAAGCAAGAGTTGCTTTAATTGAGGAAGCCAATGACTTAA
>CANXYC010592012.1:0-24129 GCA_948193065.1 Aleurites moluccanus | reverse complement strand
TCATAACCAAATTCTTCTGTTCATCGACCATTGACAAACAGATTGAAATAATAATTTTCAGACTTAAACCACCAAGCACAAACAGAATTATCACAAATTATTGAATAAATCCCAGACCCAAAAGAAAAGAAATTCACTTATCCAACCAGAATTTTCCACAGGCCCAGTAGTAAAAGAAATCCCCAAGGTAAGTAGCAACCCAGAAAAAAATGGAGTATTGCACAGTAACTACACAATCAGCAGCAGAGAAAAAAAATTAAGGAGAGGACGAAATCTTCCCTGAAGATGGTGAGTACTGAAGCAAAGAAGACAACAGAAGTGCCGGAAAGAAGGAATCGACGCCGGAAATCCGAATCGGACGATGGAGCTCCGAGATACGTGCCTCCATGCGCCGGCGCGTGAGACAGATGGCAGATGCTTTTGTCTGCGCGTGGAGCTAACGTGCCGAGCTTCTGGGGACCGGACTCTGGGGAAGCGCCGACCGGCAGGAGGCGCTCCTATTGACACTGGTGGTTGGCGGAAACAGTCACTCAAATAGGGTGACAAAAAAGACAGCAGCCTTCTGCTCCCTGGGCAGAATAAAAAAATGCAGGAAAAGAAAAAATATGCAGGAACACTTTATATTTGATGCTCTGATACCATGTAAACAGAGAAGAGAAAATATATTTGTTGTATATTTCATCATAGGTACAAGCATGTATATATACAAATATGAGAATATATATATGGAAAGATAAATTAAATGCCTAAAATCAAGCCTATATCAAATCTCACAGGCTGTTATATTTCTATTTCTATAACACGGGGCATTTGAGGTGCCCCTAAAATATTAGATTAGTTCGTTATATCAAATGTTTTCATCCGGTATTAAATTGATGTATGTGCTGTTCTGCTAAATTATTCATTCCTAAACAGATCTTAATAGCTATTTATCTTTTTAATTGTGAAACCCTATATTTTTAAAAGATGCATACCTGGAAAACAGATTGATGCTTTCCTGACCAACACAAGAATAGTGACAATAGATGATCCTCCACGTTAACATCTCACAGTATATAATTGCATGTTGTTAGCAGCATTTCCGATGTTACTGACTTATTTCTTGTTTGGGTCAGGGAGTATGATATCACAAGTTTGATGGTAATCTACATTTTTGGTATCGTGATCCATGTAGTAGTTTGGCTATATAGCATGAGGCATGGCAGCAAGCAGGAACAGCAACAACTTAGTATAATCCTTCCAAATCATCTGATCTCTCTGTTGTAAAACCTTTAAAACTTAGTTGTAATTTATAGTGTTAATACAATTAGTATCTAAGCTTGTGCTTAGTTATGATGGTGTATCATGTATGTTGACAGTAGCTCCTAGTGAAAATCTTCTATTCCAGTCATTGATTGGAAATTGAGATAATTAACAAATTCAGTTAATTAAACCAATCAATTTTGTACTCCTCGGAAGAGTTGGTATCAGGCTGGGTCAAACCAACTGGGTCTGGTTCAAAGTAAATGTACTTGAACCTAACCTGAAAAATTTTAATTGGAAATTCTAAATAAGATCATTATATTCTAATATTAATTAATTCTGTAGTGTTGTTCTAACATATAAAGTTTAATTATCTTATGTAATGATATGTTATATTAAAACATATTTTTGGAAATTGGCAATCTAAAATCACATATATATATTTTTTAATTTCAGTAGAAGCTTTGAAAAAAATTAATTATCATAAGTATAAAGAAAATAGAAATGATTCATAAAACAAATCAAAGTACGTGGCTTAAGTAAAAAAAACTATATATAGTTTGAATTGTTAATTAACAAATTTGAGTTTTCTAGAGTTAGTTTTTCTATAACATTAAATAGAAAAATGATAATCTTTAATAAATATAATTGGCACATGTAGTTTGTTTTAAAAATAATGGATTAATTATAATTTTTCCTTGTAGAATAATTTAATACATTAATTTTTTTTTTTTACTTTTTAAAAATATACTAACTCTCCTTCTGACGAATGTCATAATATGCTACTAAACCCTTTCGTCTAACTTTACCGTTAATCAATTTTACAAGGATAGTAAAAAGATCAAAATAATCTTACCCTTTAATTTTAATTAATTATATTCTATTTTTACTTCAATTTTTTTTTTTAGGATTAAAAAATATATTTTCATATTTTTGACAAATTCGAAAATAAAAATATTTTTTAAAAATATCTAAAAAATATTTTTATTTTATTTTTTTAAAAATAACAAATAAAAAATAAAAATATTTTTTAAAAAATATTTTTTACTTTTTATTTTTAAATTTGTCAAAATATGAAAATGAATTTTTTTATTTGTATTAAATAATTTAAGAAGAAATAATTTAATTAATAATTTAATTTCTGCTTAAATTATTTTTAAAATAAAAAATATTTTTATTTATTTTTTATTTTAAAATTTATCAAAAATATGAAAATAAATTTTTTAATCTTAAAAAAAAATTTAAAATAAAAATAGAATGTAATTAATTAAAAATATTATAAGAGTATTTTTGCCTTTTTACTATTCTTATAAGGTTGACTAATAATAAAATTGGATGGAAAGATCTAGTAGTATATTATGACATTCGTGAAAAGGGAGTTAGTATATTTTTAAAAAATCAGGAGAAATTTAGTATATTAGGTCATTTTATAGGGAGAAATTATAATTAACTAAAAAATAAATGATTCTTTGTAATGAAAGAATTGATTTGTTATTCTTTTTAAACTCATATTTTAAGAGTCTTTTTGAATTAAAAAATTGGTTTTATATGTAAAAAATAAAAAAATTTAAATAATAAATAATACTGTATTAATATTCTGTTGACAAGTAGCAAGTAGTCTAATCATGCTTTAATCTAACGGGCAGTTGTAATATGATCCATATCTTATGGTAGAAAAGTATCTTCTGCAAGGTAGTTTCACCCGTCGATCTATAATATAGCCAAATTACATTTGTTATTACTCATCATTTAAATTCATATTTATTCTTAAATATTGATTTGTTGTTCCTACTTTAATTTAATTATAATAATGGACATTTTTATTCTAAATTTCACCGGAATATATGTGACTTCTAATTCAATATTTTTTAATAATTTTTCACATCAAAAGAGATGTCACGAAAGTTCTAACATTAACTTCTCTTCAAAATTCTTCTTTTTTTTTTTTCTCTCTTTTAATACTCTAGAAAAGTTTCTATTTTCAACGTATAACTAATCTCATCAAAATGACAGCCACTACGCCACTTTCTCCACCAACCCTAGCTCGATTTGCTTCCATCGGCCTTTCTGACATTGATTCCACCCGTTGGCCACCCACTCTTCTCTAGGATCCACCTTGCAACACCTGCTAACATCCCTCCCATCCACGAGCTCATCCATCAAATGGTCGTCTTCAAGCGGCTCACTCAACCACTTTCTTCAACTCCCTATCTTTCCCTTCATAATTTTCCTACTTGAGATTTTCTGATCTAGACCTATAAGGACTGGGTCGATTTGTTCATATAATAGGATCAAAATAAAAAAAATAAGTGTTTGATAATATTTATTTATGGATTTGATTTAGGTCTAGTCCAATAAAAAATGACATAATGATTTGGACTCATAACTTTCTAGTAATGACATATATCATATTTTGGCCAAATTTCTTCATGTAGACTTCTATTTTGACAATTTAGAATTTTTGTTCATTTTTAGTAACTTTAGTTTCCTTATTTACTTTTGGTAGAAAACTTATTTTAAGGTGTTGTTTAAGGCATTATCTTAGTTATGATTTGTTTTCTTATTTATATAAATTTGGTGATATATTTTTTTTTTCAGAAAAAATTACTATATTAGGATCTTAAAATTTCTGAAGGCAATTCCTATATGTATATATATATATATATATATATATTTCTGTAAATTTTAGGATTTTGGTAGTTTATGATTTAATACAATCTATCTTTCTCTTTGAAAAATAATTTATTCTAAAATTTAGTATTCTTTTGAATCAATGATCTTTATTACCTATTAGTCTGGTATTCGATTTAGAATCAACAAATTTTTAGAAGATCTCTACTACGTTATTTCCCCTAACCCTTTCCCTAAAATCACCTCCCCAAATTTCACAACCATTGATTTTATCATCTAACTCTCATTGAACCAAAAATCAAAATCTTCAAAAATGACAGTGGTGATGTTGTAGTTGTTTGGCTTATTCTATTGTTCCCCAACTACTAGACTTTTCTTTAAAAAAAAAACTAGTTTTTTTTTTTTTTTTATGGTATGATGCTATGAAAGATAAGATGAGTTCTATAGCATTTAATGGTGTATAGGATCTTGTTAAGTTGCCTATTGGTGCAAAAGCTATTGGATGTAAATGGGGCTTTAAAAAAAAAAAAAAAAGACTCATTAGGCAATATTGAGATATACAAGGCGAGACTTGTTGTTAAAGGATTCACTCAAAAGAAAAGAATCGATTACAAGGATACGTTTTCTCCTATATCTAAGAAAGATTCTCTTAGCATTAGTTGAGGAAGGAATCATTCTAGCATTAGTTGCACATTTTAACTTAGAGTTGCAACAAATGGATGTGAAAATGACATTTCTCAATGGAGATCTAGAGGATGAAGTTTATATGAAACAACCAGATGGATTCTCCTCTAGTAATGGTGAGCATTTGGTTTGCAAGCTCAAGAAATCTATATATGGATTGAAACAAGCTTCCCGTCAGTGGTATCTTAAGTTTCCTGATGTTATCATTTCATTTGGTTTTGAGGAGAATATTATGGATCAATATATATATCGGAAGGTCAGTGGGAGTAAGATTTGTTTCCTTGTTCTATATGTAGATGATATTTTGCCTGCAATCAATGATAAATGATTGCTATATGAGGTGAAACAATTTCTCTCTAAAAACTTTGATATGAAGGGTATGGGTGATCCCTCTTATGTCATTGGCATCAAAATTCAAAAAGATAGATTTCAAGGCATTCTCGGTCTATCTCAAGAGACCTATATCAACAAAGTTTTAGAGAGATTTCGGATGAAAGATTCTTCACCAAGTGTAGCTCCCATTGTGAAAGGTGACAGGTTCAATTTGGGCCAATGTCTAAAAAATGACTTTGAGAGGGAACAAATGAAAAACATTCATTATGCATCAGTTGTTGGAAGCTTAATATATGCTCAGGTTTGCACTAGACCTGACATTGCATTTGTAGTTGGAGTGTTAGGAAGATATCAGAGTAATCCAGGCTTAGATCATTGGAAAGCTGCAAAGAAGGTCTTGAGATATCTTCAAGGCACAAAGGACTATATGCTTATGTACAAACGAACCGATAATTTGGAGGTGATTGGCTACTCTGATTCAGACTACGCCGGTTGCATTGACTCAAGAAAATCCACATCAGGATTTATTTTCATGCTAGTTGATGGACCTGTATCTTGGAGAAGCGCAAAGCAAAGTTTGACTGCTACTTTCACTATGGAGATTGAGTTCGTATCTTATTTCAAAACGACTCTATATGGTGTATGGATAAAGAGTTTCACCACTGAGTTTAGAATGATGGATTCAATTTCTAGGCCATTGAGGTTATATTATGATAATTCACCTGCTGTTTTTATGGCTAAGAATAATAAAAGTAGTAGTAGAAGTAAGCACATCGACATTAAGTGTCTAGCCATACAGGAATGTGTTAAGGATAAAACAGTGCGTATTGAACACATTAGTACTGATTTTATGATTGTAGATCCTTTGACTAAGGGCATGCCACCACATAAATTCAAGAATCATGTAGAAAGAATGGGACTTGGTTCCTTAATGTAATTTTTCATTATAAGAACGATATTGTTTTAATGAAACTTTTAATATGATGTTTTCTCATTGAGTTATATATATATATTAATTTTATTTACTTTGAAAAATATCTTTGAAGTTAGGACCTAGAATTTCTCATTGAGTTATATATATATATTAATTTTATTTACTTTGAAAAATATCTTTGAAGTTAGGACCTAGAATAAACATATGGTTTATTCATTAAGTTATATGAAGAGATTATTGAGAAATATAAAACATTGTAATATATGGAAGAAAATACTTAATTTTAAGTATTATCGCCATGATTCATATGTTTTTATTTCTCACTGCAGTAAATGGTGAAAAACGTGGGCTAAGTGGGAGAATATAAGCTTATTTTCCTCAAATGTGGAGTTGGCCACTCCATGAAATTAGTGGTCCATTTTTCTCCCCTTGCTTTTTCCATTTCCTGAAAATAACTACCCACTATACTACCATCAACTGTGATGGGCAGTTAATGGTGAAGGGTAATATGAGTAGAGATACCTATGTTTACTCTCATTAATGAAAAATGTCATCTAAAATTTGAGAGAAAAACTAAAAATTCTCTCTAAAATTGGTGACTTATTCTTATAAAAAATAACAAGCAATAGCCAAAGATATTTATAATTTAATTTCCGCTGCATTTATTATAAGGATTGATATTTTAAAACTTAATTTTATTATTACTATACATGCTTTATATATATATTTTGCTCTTACATACTTTGCTTCAAGAATTGCAGGCAATAGAGGCGGCGTTGAAGAGGCTTTACTATGGGTTTAAGCAACTGTTGATGGTGGTTATAGGTAGCTTGACCATCTAGAACAAAATATAACTTGGGAATTGCTTTTTCCTTGAATGGATAGATGAAAAAGTAGATTTTGAGGTTCCAACTTGTCTTTTACTGCTTAAACTAAAGTTATTGGCTAACCCCGTATTGATATTATTGTTATCAAGCTTCCATGCACCAGGTTCGGGAAATGGTCAAGAGATGTGGCTCTTTTGCGCTATAGCTTGCAGCACCAAGTCTTACTGCTTCTGCTAAGGATCTGAGGAGAAAGCTCATGAAAGAGGATGTGACCAAGGTTCTTGGTATTTTGAAGGTAAACTTATGTTGGGTGTAAATTGCCGCTACTGGGGGTTAACCCGGAGAAGGAAGATAATTGAAAGCAAAATAATAAAAAGGAGTAGAATCAGCAGCTAATGATGGGTTTGATTGTCAATGAAAAAGTGTAGGAGAGAAAGAAGTGAAACAGATAAAAACACTATCATGACATCTCGTTTGGCATAAGAAATCATTAAAAAAATGTTGAGTTAAATGTCATATATGCATTATTATTATTTAATTATTATTATGTGTTGATTGTATTAATATAATATAATAATTAATTAAATATGAATTTGTACTAATACTACATTATTATGTGGCCATCTTTTAAAAATTGATTAAATATTAATATATAATTATGAGTTTTAATTTAAAAGACAAGAAATAATAATGATAAAACTAATATTTTCTTGTTTAATATGAACTCACTATTGAAGATAAATATATGATTAAAAAAAATGTAAAAATTAAAGAATAATTTATCTATATCTATATGTATATCTATACTATACTGTATTATGTATAAAAGTCTTTTAAAAAGTAAAACTTTTAAATTACAATAAAAACACTAGACTTTTAATATAAAAAATAAAAATATATTTACCTTATTCTTAATTTAATTGGATTAAAAAATTTTTTATTTCAAATTAAAATAAATATATAAATTTATTAGTATTATTTATGTCACAATTAAAATTTGGAGTTATAATCGGTGTGCAATTATACCGAAATACATTATAACATTATCAAATCAATAAATAATAACTTATGAAATCTTAATTAAAAAGAATCTAACTTAAAATCTTACTTAATCTCCAATATTTTAAATTTAAAAAATATATCAAAAGTATAACTATTTAATTAAATAATAAATAATAAATTTATTAAATCCAAACAATTAATAAGTAACTCAAATAAATAATATAATAAATCTATCAAACTCTATTCTTCTTAATAGTCCAAAAATCATATAAAAACATTCAGAACTAAAACTTTTTAGACTTGACATGGCTTCAAGGATGGATGAAGAAAATAGTCTTGTCAATAATTTAATATGCTGCAAAATAAAAGTTTATAGAGAAATGAGCAAAAAACATTACATTGCTATGTGAGAACACATGAGACATAGTACTTCCTAATCATATTACTTAAGTTATATTATATGTATAAATCATTAAGTAATTTCCAAGCATTTCGTGTAAACACAACAACTCATATTCAAATCTTCACATAATATACTTATATCCTTAATTTCATATAAAATTTTAATAATATATTCAATTTACCTTTTCACATGGCATATTCAAATAAGACATTAAATTCAAATGTCAACTTTAATATTTTCACAATCATCATCAATATTCAAGTAATTGCAATACAACACATATAATGAGAAAAATCTTGCAAGACTTGTCAAATAACATATAAGGCTTTAAGGCTAAATACCATTTATAAATGAGATACTGTAAACATGCTCGATACACATATAACATATAAGGTATTTCAGGTCGAATTATATAATAATTCATATATAATCTATGTGCACCATGAGAAATCCAAATCATGATCTTATCCTGACACAATACAATAATGCAAATATAACATATCAATCATTTAAGTACATATTAAGTAATTCATTCTAGTAGTGAAACACATATACACAAAATATTTTATTCTCTGACTTGTAATACACACAACACAATAACAATTATTTTTTTTTACGATAAATATTTATTTATTCAGTTATCAAATATAAAACATATGTCCTTACTTGATTGCAAGTTATCTAAACAATAGCGCGTGCCCTATAAGTTCTTCTGATTAGCCAAATATTCACCAGTATACATATATTCATATTAACAACTAGAATCTAACTTTCCTAATTAAAAATATGCATTAAACTTATAAATATTACATCATATGCAATATAATATTCTAATATAAAATTTTCCTTTTTTTAATATCTTTTATGGCAGCAAAAAATCAATTTGCTCTAAACTCTAAAAAATAACTCCAAATTTAACCTAATTTTAAAATCAATTAGTTAACATATCAGTAAACTCAACCTCCAAAAATCTCTCAATTTGCACTTTATTAAGGCCTCCAAAATTAATACCAAATATAGTTGTCCAATAAACTCATCAAATACTGGCAACAGAAATAAAACTCTTAAAATACATATCTTAAAATTCTCCAAAAATTCTAAAATAATTGCAAAATATATATAACATATTCAATTATATGTTAGTAAAATTTCAGTTTAAAAAGATATCATTTAGATCTTCAAATAATTATTAGTTAGAGACTGGTCTATATAGATTCTTTGGTCGAATATTAACTACATCTTATCTAATAAAAATCGATTCGACCGTTACATTATCATGAAATTTAAATATGCTAAACATAACATCTAGAAGCAAATAATATGAAAATTTTACCATTGAATTTTCTCCAATATTAAATTATTAATTTTCTAATTCACTATTATTGTACAACTCTAATCCACTACTTAACTTCAAAATTAAATATCCACTAAAAATAAATTAGGTTTAATTTAATTACACCATAAATCTAAACAACTCCATAATATATAAGGCAAATATATAGTTTATTCTAAACCAATATAATTTTTCTTTTGATAACTGCAAAATCATCTTTTAATAATCAAGTAATTAAAAATATATATAACTTAATTGTAATACACTATGAAATAAGTTTGATGGCTTATCTTTGAAAAAATATTCAAATTAAAAATAATACTTCAAAATCCATTGCCAAAATAATTTTCCATCAATAATCCTTCCTATTCTTCAATTACAGTAGTGGATTTTATTTTAAGATATAATAATATAATGGGTTAATTACTATTTTTCTCTTATAAAATGACTCAATATACTAAATTATTTCTGACCTTTCAAAAATATACTAATTCCCCATTGACGAATGTTACAATATACTAATAGGTTATTTTGTCTAATTTTATCATTAGTCAATGCTAAAATGATAAAAAAAAGGCAGTAAAAAGATAAAAATACCCTTATTTTTTATTTTTAATTAATTACATTCTATTTTTGTTTTTAAATTTTTTTTGGGGTTAAAAATATTTTTTCATATTTTTTGAAAATTTTGAAAATAAAAATAAATACAAATACTTTTATTTTATTTTTAAAAAATAAAAATTTGAAAATAAAAATAAAAAATATTTTTACTTTTTATTTTCAAATTTGTCAAAAATATAAAAATAAATTTTTTATTTGTATTAAAAAATTTAAGAAGAAATAATTTAATTTCTTCTTAAATTATTTTTTAAAAATAAAAAATAACAAATAAAAAATAATTTTTTTAAAAAAAATTGTTTATTTAAAAAAAATTGTTTATTTTTTATTTTTAAATTTATCAAAAAATATGAAAATGATTTTTTTAACTCTAAAAAAAAATTTTAAAGCAAAAATAAAATGTAATTAATTAAAAATAAATGATAAAAATATTTATATTTTTTTGCTGCTCTCTTATTGACCATTGACTATTTTAAGGTTGAGTAAACGCAAAATTAGACGAAAATAGTACTAATATAATGAAACATTGATGAGAAAAAGTTCAATTATTTTATAGAGGATAAATAATAATTAATCCTAATATAATATATACAGAGAGAGTTTTGTTTTCTTCCCATCCAACCGTAACTCAATTGTACACCTAAATATATATAAAATCCTAACCTACAACCCTACACATACCACTTGTATATATATATATATAAACCTAATCATCCAATTCTCTATAATCCTTTAATTTAGTAAATTAAATCCAATTAACCACTAACTTTATATTTCTTCGAAAATTGCATTAATTATATTAAATTTATACTATAACTATAAAATTTAATTAATCTCCATATAAATTTTCCTATACTCCAATTAATTAATTTATATGTGAAATTACTAAAATATCCTTAATAAATACAATTATTAAAATACTATCTAAATACTTAAAATACAAATTATATATAAAATAATCCAAATTATTTTAAAAACTCATAATTCCATCTTAATTCAATACTTATAATCCATAACTTGGATTTTGACTTATAAATATATATAAAATGACAAAAATATTCTTGATAAAAAAAATTAGAATTTTACAATTTAATTGTCATTACATGTTGATTGTATTAATATAATATGATAATTAATTACTCATATTCCTAATTATATATAAATTTTTACTAACATAAATATATTATTATGTGGCCATCTTATAAAAATTGATTAAATATGAATATATAATTATGAATTTTAATTTAAAAGACGAAAAAATCCACTTTATTCTCAATTTGATTGGATTAAAAAAATTCTTTTATTTCAAATTAAAATAAATATATGAATTTATTATTATTATTATTATTATTATTATTATTATTTAATTGTGCTTATATTGAGTGGATTACTTTAATATAATAACTAATTACTCATATTTCTTGTTATATATAAATTTACATTTTATATTCCAACAAAAATTCTATGTAGTTGATGTATTAATATAAATACATGATTATGTGTCAAATTTTTTAATCACCATTATATCAATTTTCTTTATTTGTTCAATTTTTTTATTTTGTTTATCTCCTTCATTCGAAAATATTGTACGTATAATTTTTTTTTATAGATATTTTATGTTATTACGTTCCAAAAATTTGAAACGCGATGGTCTGAAGATCCCAAATTTAAAACATGACGGTAATAGGATATGGATAAATTTAAAATCACCAAAAATTCGTAGAATTCTTAAGCATATCAATAATCAATTATTCATATTTAAAATCATTCATTAACGTTCAAATTTTTTTTAATAATTCATAATCTTGCAAAATTTTTGACAAAATCTCATTTGTATTTTTATAGTAATTCCAAACATTAATAATACCTAATTCAACATTTCAATAATTTCCCAAAATTCTCAACCTGCATAAAAAATACTTTCAATATGTCACCATCCTTATAATATCAAAAGACACACATAACACTTTTATATTTTCTTTTATATCATGTCTTACTAGTTTATTCATATTTAACTCTATAATTACTGTTATCATTTTCATTATCAATTATCACATATATTTCATAGTGTATTTAGTTATTAATTAAATTTTCAGTGATATCTCAGATGCTATTTATTATATAATATATACATACACTTATTAGATACTACACAAACATAAGATAAATATAAATGTCCATACCCCGAGTTATATCCCATAGAGCTCTAAGTATTTATATATATGACTCCATAAACACTAATTACATTGGAGTTCTCAGTCCGAAGGAGAAAGTGACTTGGGAACAACTTATATTTCATTTTTTCTAATAAATAATCATATAATGAGTATAAATATACTCAGTGAGTCTAAACATATTATTATACACAAGGTTACGTAATCAATCAATGAACAAATAATATTAATTTGGGTCACATATGTCAATGGCTCAGTAGTCCAAATAAACATGAATATAACAGATACATGGCCTCATGAAATAACTCGTGAAATACATAAGGTTGATTAGATCTTATGGCTAAGACATTAGCCCATTCCTAACAGTGGTCCTAGTAAAAAATATTTATTGTGCACAATACTGATGATACTTACCCACTTCCACATCGATCGGGTAGTTCTATTATGTCATGTCATCAGATATTTAGCAAGTCAGGGTACAATACTTATGATCAAATAATATGGTTTTCATATAGGGAATATCAAATAACAGTCATTAGTCAATAAAGAAAAAAAAGCTTTGATACGAATGATGACAATAAGCAAATGAATTTAAAAATTCAAGAAATGGTTACAATGTCATAATAATATATATATAACTCACCTTAGCCTTTAAACTCTACATTTTCAACTTTTATCTCTTTAATCCAATGATATAGCACTTATATTCTCCTCTTCATCTTCATTAATCCTTTTGATGTTGCACATTCAATTAATCTCAATTTAGACACTATTTAATATGAAATTACATTAATTAAACTTAAATTAAATAAATTCCCTAAAATCCCCAAATTCTAGGGTTTGTTCTTAAAAAAAAAATTATTGGTAGTCCTGGTACTTTCACTCATATCTCACACTACACTTATCTAATTACTTTGATTATTTTTTAATTAAATTAGATATATGATATTATTACATATTCAAAGTTTAGATCAATCTGATCATTATACAATTATTAGTGAATTTTCAAATTTAGACCTATTGTCCTGTAATTTATTTTCGGGCAGACTCAATTTCTATGTATAGAACTCAATATATGTTTATCCAAATGCAAAACCATTTTGTAATAACTTAGTTAACATATAAATACATATTTTTTATGTTTAATATTTTTTCTAATTCAAATTTTAAGGTTCTCATATCAATAAAACACGGTAACCATTTCATGTTTGTTTGTCAATCTAGACAAATAATACTTATAGCTTAATATCTCTCAAAATACAAATCCAATACTAAAACCCTTTTATAAGTCTCTAGATAAGACATAAATAAACATTTTTCATGTTGAACACTTCTCCTAATTTTATCTCTAATGTTATATAGAATTAAAATACAGTAGCCTTTTTACTAATTCTTTCATTCGAGCCAGTTTTTGTTTTTACTTTATATCTCTTTCTTTTATATACACCAAAACTCATAAGAAGAATTGGAGAAAAATGTAGAGAATTCTAGAATTTTGGTCAGTTGTCAAATTTTTATAAATTAGTGAAAAAATCTCCATTAAAAATCTATCCTCCCTTATTACCATGGCTAGCCAACCTTGGGGCAAAATACATGAATTCTCTAGAAAATTTTGGATAAATAGATATTTTCTTGATGGGTCCCATAACTTTAGGTGATTATACTTTGACCCGATAATTTTTTAAATTTATACTTATAACCACAAATCGTTTTAATTCCTTTCAATTGAATCATTAAATTCCTTCAATTAAAGTTCTATAGAAACTTATATTTCCTATTATACCTCAATTCAATTGAATTAACTAATTTTAATAGTTAAAAATTTTTTATTCCGAACTTATTTCGGTAAAAACTCCAAAATTAAAAATTTACATCTCCTTAATTTCTCTTCTCTTCCATATCCATCTTCAATCACATTTACTACCATACTCACTTAAATTTATTTTTTTTATTGGCCCATAATCCATATAATTTAAATTATGTAAAATAATTTAAATAGATTAACTATCGAAAATAAATTAAAAATCGAGAATGATAAGTATTTCAAATAAGAATTTTCTCATCATATTTTTCTTTTTCACCATCCATTCACCTTTTTAACTTCATATTGATCCTCAAATTATTTTTTCTTTATAATTTAGGATTATAATTTAAGGTATCCTCAATCAATTTTAATAAATAACCTCTTAAAAATATTATAAAAATCGACTACCGATAATACTGCTTATTATTATCTTTAAAATTTTTTGGGAATAAATTTTCCTTAAATTTCTTTTTTATACTTTCCTTAAACCAATTTTGACCTATTTATTTTTTAATTAACTTAATATTTACTGTTATGATCCACTTGGATCCCTAGAGTCTTCTAAAATATTACATATATAATATAATTATTTTTATTTTTTATCCATAAATATAGAATAAAATTACATATTTACCACAACAATTGTTTGTCATTAATTTATTAGAACTACACAAAAAAGGCATGCAAACTAAAAAATTTAACTAAAATCTTTTTGTTGTTTTTATATTTTTTTTCTTTCTTGTTGTTTATAATGAATAAAAAAATCATGCTAAAATTGAAATTTTATTGAAACAAAAATACTTATTGTTATGTTTTATTTATCATTACCCTTTAAAATATAATATCAATATAAAATAATCAACTTGTTAATGAAACATATATAAGTATTACAAATTTTAATAATTAATCATATATTTATAATCGATATAAATTACGAATTCGAAAATCACTTAAACACTATATACACAAACAAATAATCAATATTATAATTTAAGAAAAATAATAAATGAAAAAAAAGCAGCAAAATAACAATATAAATGCAAAATATGGAGTTTGAACATACATAATTAATTTAAACAAAAGAAAATCAATTAAATTGCTGCAAACTAAAAAAGAAAAAAAGAGTTGATCAAACCTGACATTGAGACATTGTCAAGGAAATTAGGTAGCGAAATTCTTTAATAGATTCTTAATCTCAAAGTCTTCTGTTCCAAGCCAAAAAAAAAAAAAAAGAAGTCAAGGATTAAAAAAAATGAAACTTGTTTGAAAAAATGGCCATTATAATTAAAATTTTTTGGTTGAAATTCAAATTTAAATTAATTAATATAAATTAACTTAAATTCAATAATAATAATAATAATAATAATAAAACAAAATTAAGCTGCATAACTGTTGAATCCAACATGGTAATTAAAACTGAAATGTTTTAAATAAATGTCTCATGGAATTTGAATTTTAAAAAAAATTTAGTTAATTCATATATTCAGTAACTATCGGATACTTAGCGGTTTTATCGAAAATAAATATTTTTATTCTTCGAGTAAATGAATAAAAAAAAGAAATATATGTTTTTAAAAAAATGAAGGTATCCTCTAAATTAGCTTTTGATGCTTAAATCTCTAATTCTAACAGTGTAATTAAGAGATGTATGATTTTAAAGAAAGAAACCAATATGTAAAGAAACTTGCCTGCATGAATAGATATTCCAATGATTATTATTATTATTATTGAGGCCGGTGAGAATATATATTAAAAACAACTATTATAATTTATAATTTATTATAAACAACTACTATATATAAATTATAATATTAAAAGCATTCATTTGGGAGGAAATTTTCTGTTTTTAAAACTTTGCTACAACATGGATAGCTTGTTCTTTTCAATGATTTGGTTAGCAACCTTTGTTCTCACTCTCTAATCAATAATGATAATCATTTCCACCTGCAAAAGTGAAAATCCCAAGTTAAAGAAATTAAAGAAGATTGAAGAAAACCTGTAATTAGTCAACTAAATGTATGTTATGAATAAACATTCAATGAATCAATCTCTAAGGTATCTCCAAAATAAGGACTTGTTCTTTCATATGGGAAAGGGGCCTTCAACTACTCCATGAATTTAGTTCTTTTTCTTTAAAAAAGATAAAACATTAAAGGGCTTGTTTTGGTCTTAAATCTTAATTAAGACTCTACAAAAGGTTAATGAAAACATATAATAACTCTTTTACTTGTAAGATATGTAGTTGGTATTGAAATTTGATTGTGGCATTTTTTTTTTCTATGATTATGTTTAGGATCAAGTTTTGTTCTTCTTTTTAATTCAAGATCTTCTCTTTAATTCAATTAAAGACAGATCATTCACTATTGAAACTAGAAAATTCATAATTTTAATTTATTTTCAAACATCAAATTTTAATTAATAAAAAATAAAAAATAGAATAAATTTATTTATCAACTAAATTCCTTTATCAATCAAAGGTTAGTGATTAAATTTAGGGTTAATCACTATTTTCTTTCTATAGGCCGATCTAATATATTAAATTTCCTATAACCTTTTAAAAATACATTAATTCCCCTCTGACGAATATCCCATTATATTAATATATCATTCCGTCTAATTTTGCCGTTAGTTAACCCTAAAATAGTCAATAAGAGCTGTAAAAAGACAAAAATATTATATCATTTATTTTTAATTAATTATATTCTATTTTTCATTTTAAAAAATATTTTTTGGGTTAATTAAAGGCGGATCATTCACGTTTGAGACTAGAAAATTCATAATTCATAATTTATTTTTAAAAATCAAATTTTGATTAATAAAAAATAAAAAATAAAATAAATTCATTTATCAACTAAATTCCTTTATCAATCAAAGGTTAATGATTAAATTTATTTTAATAGGAGATTATAGTGCAATTTATTATTGGATGAGATTTCCTAGAAATGAATTAGACTAATTAATGGAAAGGTAAATAACAAGAAAAGTTGACCATTTCTTAAGGTTTTGGTCATTTGCACATGCAAAAGAAATTCAGAAACCGCCCAACATGACAAAAAAAAAAAACTTAATGAACACCTTTAAGACCAAAGACTAATTAACACTCTCTAATCACATCCTATAATTGCTTGCCAGAAACAAAAGTGTTCTAATCACTCACATAACAAGTAACAAGAAAAAACTAAAAAGTCAGAGACCAAAAATTAATAAACAAAAGGATTATGTGCCCTAATACTCCATCATTAGCCTAATAAACAGGAAAATTTACCCTTCTCTTTCTTTCTATATATATAAATGCAATTCTCATTATCAAATATCATACACACCCTCAACAAAACAACTTAGTATTTTAACATACAAAAAGAAAATCAATTTACATACAAATTGAAATTTCTTTAGGAAAAAAAATATGGATGTTATTGCACATAAAAGATCAGGAGTTTCTGTTCTTAAAGGCAATGAATTTTTCTTTAATAAAGTTATTTCAAGAAATTCAACGGTTGGTTGCTCTTCTCGGGTTTTCTACTACCGGAGTAATGGTGAAGGTGTGCCTTTTCAATGGGAGATGCAGCCCGGAACTCCTAAAGAACCACCAAAACCAGAAATAATCCCACCGCTTAGTCCACCGCCAGCAGTGCTTAGTTTAGCCCTACCAAAGCCATGCATTGACATAGAAAATCTTGATAATAAGATGTCAATAAGATCAAGGATTAAGTTTTGGAAACATATCAAGAAAATTAGCAAGAACAAGAAGAAAGCACCTCATCAAGAATTTGGATCTCAAGGGAATAATAATGTTATTGTTAGTAATGCTAGGAATGGTGGCTGTGATAAGTTTGATAATGGGTTTGAATTTTGTAGCTCTGATGACGACTTCATGGTTTCGCCGAGAAATTCAAGCTTTTCATCTTCATCTTCAATGTCTGGTTCTAATGGTACTCATCATTCAAGGCAATCTTCAAGATTAGAGGGCAGTACTACTTCTCCTTGGAATTTTACTTCATTTCTTGTATGTGTTATGCAAGGCAATAAGTTCGATAATTAATTTGTGTCTCTGACTTTCTTAATTATTATTAGATCTTTATTCACTTCTTTTATTGTGTTTTGTAATATAAATACATGAATCAACAACTTTCTTACTATCACTGCTTGTATACAATAATTTTTGTTAATATGTAATAATGTTATTAAATATATATTTGTTTTATTGAAGTAAAAGATAATTAAAATCATCTCATTTTTAATTGCCTCTCTTTTGTTTTTGTTTGCCTATGGTTGATGCGAGGCAATGAGATAGAAGAATCTGTCATCCACTACATTCATTCAATTTTTATTTTTTTTTTGGTAATTTTAGTTATGTTTTATGTTTTCAAAATTAATAATCTAATTTTTAAATTAGACAATTTTAGTAGAAACATTGTAGTTTTTTTAATACTTTAAATGATGGTTTAGTTTTAGACTAATTTATGTAGGCATGTTTATAAGTTAAATAATATCAATTTTTTTTTAAACTTAGTCCGTCCTCTCCTTCCTTGAGATTGTGTGAGATCATACACTTTAAGAAGAATATTAAGCTACATAAAGAAAGTTCTTAAAACTTGGACATTGTATTATAAAAACAAAAATAGAAAAACGCAAGGCTAAAATAGCTACTGTGACAGTCTGACTCCTTCCACATTATGCTATTCAGCAAATAAAAGCATTAAGCATTCAGTATCATTCTTCAGTTACAACATAATAGCGGTAAACCAAGAATGCCAGATTTCTAAAGTATATTACTTGGAGGAGAGCAGTGTAGTATACAGATGTATTTCAAGAAGTTTCAACACCAAAAAAGGGGAAATCAGATTTGGGTCACTCAAGTCTATTTGTTTGTCCAAGAATCCAACCCTTGTTACAAGTATTTTGAGTTTTTTCTATTGTCATTTGGGCTCACAATGTTAATTCAAGAAGAATCAGCCCATTGAAAGTGAACAGATTTTAGCCCAACCAATAATATATCAGATTTTGACTATCACTTTTGTGCATGAGAATATTAAATCATACAAACGATAATGCCATTCATGTTAAAGGACTAAAGAAATTCAGCATTGGAAGAAAAGAACTTCAGTTTTTTTTCTCAACTTGCTTTATTTCTAGAGTTGGTAAATTCGACTTTTTGAATTACATAAAGCCATAATTAAGGTATTGATTGTATTTGCTTGCTTTTTATTTACTCAATCTGATTTGTTTATTTATTTTCTTAAGTTAAACCATTTGTAAAGCCAATAAGTAGGTTGTTTTGTATGGAGAAAGAGCAGGTTCGAGAATGAATGAATGAAGAAAATTTCTCTTTTCAATTTTTGTTGCATTTTATTTTATTTCGGTTTTCTTGCATTTCCTTTTATTTTCTTTAAGCAATCTGTTCTCTTTTTTTTTTTTTTTTTAATTTCAGTTGAACCTTTAAATTTTAGGCAAGCTTCAAATTTCGTTGCTTTTCTTCTTCATCTTTGTTGCATTTCTTTATTTTTACAACTTAATGACTTTCCTTTATTTTTCAGCAATCTGTTTCTATGTTCCTTTAAAATTTTCAGCTTTAATCTTTATCTCCTGCAATTTATCTTCATTTTAAAACCTTTATCTTTCCTTTCAAAATCATTAATTTCTTGTCTTTAAATTACTTGCACTTTTGTAATATCTTATAAGTTTTCAGTTTAATCTTACAAGTTTCAATATTTTACTTTAAAAGTTTTCAGTTTAATCTTACAAGTTTCAGTATTATATCTTATAAGTTTTCTGCTTATCCGACAACTTTCAGCTTACTATCTTACAAGTTCCTTTGTATATTGGAAGGATAATTGTTCGAGCTCACTTATTCGGTGGTTGTCATACATTATATACTTTAAAGACATTACAACTATCAGAAAAAGACATAGCCCAAAATTATTTAGAGCAAAAAATTCATACAACCAACTCTAATTAATTTTGAAATTAAGACTGAGTTGAGTAATCCAAAATTAATTGGGTCTACTTATATTAAGAGTATCTTCAACTCATTATTCTATTTTGTAGTATCTGTCACATCAAACAGTAACTTCACTTTAACCATAACTTCATTTTTACTCTAAAAAAGAATATTCTCTTTATATTCTTTTTTACAACTTTTCATAATTCCTAACTATTTTATATATTTCACTAGTTGCCTATAATTAAATATGCTTTATATATTGATCCAAAAAATTAACTATTCATTTAGCAAAGTGCTAACAAATTATAATATGATAATTTATTAACTAAAATGATGCATTTACAATTATATTTTATTTTAAAATAAAATTACATTAATAAAATTGAATAAACTTAATTACATTTATTATTAAATTTAAACACAAACACGAAAAATACATAGTAATATTCAATCATCTGAATTAGTGAATTATTCCCATAAATTGTCACACCCCAACTCCAGTGGTGCGATGGTCCTAGGGCAAGGGTAGACTTAAAACCACCATAAACCCGTAGAACTCACATACTATGAATCTCATATACATTTATATCAAATAAACATTATCATATAATGATCATTTCTATGCATTCAATTAAACATTAAGCATATCTTTACCATTATAATTTCATAGCTCTCTCTTATTTCTTAATGATTAAAAGATGCATCTTACATCACTAAGGAACAAAAGTACCCATAAGGTAATAATTCACACATCAAAATATTGGTATCCTCAATGACTGATTACGAAGCTCTAGAGTATACCTCCAAATACATATCATGTCATAGTACCATTTAATGAATATACAAAATATCTCAAAAATTATTACAATGAAGCTTCTTGGAAGAATGGATCAAGAAGCTGGATCTTCTCTATTTGCTCCTTCACTAGCTATGCTATTACTTGAAATCCACAAAAGAGGAGTGAGCCTTCAACTCAGTAAGATATGAACATTATAATCAAGAATCTGAATATCGAATCATGGTCATGAACAAATATTTATATATATGTAAGTATGAAAGAATCACAAGCTTTACTTGAAGTAACATGGTTACTCATAATAATTTGGCTATATCAAATCAGATCACAAATCAAATCATGGTTCATATCTGAAATATAAAATACCCACAAAGAATGGCATTATCAAATCTCATATGATAGAACTGATCTCATGTCATAACATACGTATCGGTAGCCTTACTACCTTAACGTGCACACATGTTTGGCCAGGCATGCGCCTAGAGCTCATGGCCCCCTCTAGGTGGAACACTGATAAAAACCCTATCAGCTGGGCTTCCAAAGTGCACTATGGACCAATGAATTTACTCTCATTGGGAAGAGCATTCTATCCATGGTTCGTGGGGTTTCAATCTCATAAGAAGCAAATTGGTCGCAAGACCATCATCATATATCATCATTCAAATCGGGTCTTACAAACAAGAACATATGAACTTGATCTAAGACTATTGATCAAGTCATTCACATTATACAATATATATATATATATATATATATATATATATATATATATATATATGGACGAACAATTATAAGAATGCTTGGTCATATTAATTTCAAAGAATGATAATCAAATAAGATGTTCATACTTGTCTTAACACAATCTTTCTTGAAAATTCCTCTAGCAAATTCCAACTCTAGCTCTTCAAATAATTTGATTTTCTCCTCCTAAGAAATTTCCCCAAATATACAAAATTAGGGTTTTCTCCAAATCAATAATATTTACCATGATTTCCTGATAATTAATTATCTTAGAGTCTCTATTCTTAATTCCCAACAACAATTTTATTTATCTCTTAAAGAAAATCTGTATTAATTTTGGAGTTACTGTTCATGTTATTATTCATGACAATCTCAACATTCTGATTTCCTTCCACATTAATTACTATTAATGACTTTAGATTACTTGCAATAAATTCTATATACCCAATATTAATTATCCTAACCCATAGACTTAAATAAATCTAAATAAAATAGCTTTGGAAGAAAATTTACCTTATTTTCCTCAACACTGAAATTCTTGTGATTTCTTACTCAAATCTGATGATTTCTGCCTTAATATAGACTAATCTAGAAGTCTAATGTATTAATTTGAGTATTAATGCCTTAGAAAATAAAATGAGACTAATCTGAGAAAATACTGATTTTTAACGAAGAAAGAAGGAAGGAAAAAATCGTGAAAATGCTACTGGGGTTGCTAGGGTTAAATAGACCACTGCCCCAGAAAAACACGCTTATTAGTTCGCCAATATGCCTTGGCAAAGCTACCTCGCATAAGCCAGCTCGCCATACTGATCCGACAATGCCACTTCCCTATTCCAGCTCGCATATATCACCTCGCATATGTTGCCTCGCCAGTGTCACACCCCAACTCCAGTGGTGCAACGGTCCTAGGACAAGGGTAGACTTAAAGCCACCATAAACCCGTAGAACTCACAAATCATGAAATCTCATCATTTTCTAATAAATCACCATATCATATTTTATCATACATCTATCATGTCCACACATATAATTAACCAATCACATCTTTCTATATCATTTCATATCTTTCTCTTGTTTCTTACTGATCAAAAGAGACATCTCACATCACTGAGGAATAAGAGTACCAAAAAAAAAATAATAATCATACATCAAAATATTCTAGTATCCTCAAAAAACTAACTACGGAGCTCTAGAGTATACTCCAATACATATTGTATCATAATACCATTAATAAATATACAAAATATCTCAAAAGAATTATTACAATGAAGCTTCTTGGAGTAAATAAGTCAAGAAGCCCGGTCTTCTCTATTAGCCCCCTCACGAGCTAAGCTATCACCTGAAATCCACAGAAGAGGAGTGAGCCTTCAACTCAGTAAGATATGAACATTATACAATAAGAACTTAATATCAAATCATGGTTATGGACAAATAATTATACATATAGGTATGAAAGAGGTCATGAGCTATTACTTGAAAGAAATGCGGTTCTAACAATAATTTGGTTATATCAAATCATGTCGAATTCAAATCATGGTTCATATTTAGAACATAGAATGCCCACAAGGAATGGCATTATAAAATCTCATCTGATAGAACTGATCATATATCATAACATACGTATCGGTAGCCTTGCTACCTGAACGTGCACACATGCTTGGCCAGGCATGCGCTTAGAGCTCCTGGCCCCCTCTAAGTGGAACACCGATAAAAACCCTATCGGTTGGGCTCCCAAAGTGTACAATGGACCAATGAATTTACTCTCATTGGGAAGAGCGTTCTATCCATGGATCATGGGTTTCAAAATCATAAGAAGTATATTGGTCACAAGACCATCATCATATAACATTATTCAAATCAGATTCACAAGCAAGAAACACATAGACTTGATCCGAGAATATTGATCAAGCCATTCACATTGTTCAAGTATATATATATATATATATATATATATATATGCAATAGGATAATCAATATAAGGATGCTTTGATCATTTTAATTCCAATGAACAATAATCAAATGAGATGTTCATACTTACCTCTTACACAAATTTCTCTTAATTTTCTCCTTAGAATTCTGCTCAATTAATTCATCAACTAAATTCGAATTTCTCCTCCTAAGAAATTTTCCAAATATACAAAATTAGGGTTTCTCCAAACTAATAATATTCCACATGATTTTCCATTAATTAATTATCTTAGAATCTCTATTCTTAATTTCCAACAACAATCTCATTTATTTCTTAAAGAAAAACTGCATTTAATTTGCATTAAATTTTTGGAGTTACTGTTCATGGCAGTCTCAACCTCCAGATTTCTCCCACATTAATTACCATTAATAGCTTCAGATCACTAGCAATAAATTCTATATACCCAGAATTAATTTTCCTAACCCATAGATTTAAATAAATCCAAAGAAAATGTCACGACCTATCTCGGAAGTCGTGGCGGTCCTAGGGTACGGGTGATGCATAAGCGACCAGTACCGCGTAGAACTCAAATGACAACCTAAATGACAAGCAACAATCAAATATAATCCAATAAATTATGAAAATGCTGAAGAAAATTCGACAGCATTTCCCCTATAATAGGACTATGCCTAAGAAAACAAAACACATAAATAACACTTCTATAATATTCATCTCATCTCAAATATCAGGA
>CANXYC010591838.1:0-16869 GCA_948193065.1 Aleurites moluccanus | reverse complement strand
TTTAATTATGATCTCATCATATTTATATAGCCCTTAATTAATTAGGTTTTAATCTAACGGCTTAGATTAAAATAATAAGCCTAATGACAATAATGCCATTAATGAAAGGTCAAACACACTCCTTTGACCTTGGACTTATTGATCCTAATATTAACATAATCCAATGGTCCTAATTTAATTAAATACATCATATGTGAATAATTAAATTAGATAATTAATTTAATCATATTAAATTATTGCAAAAAAAATATAATTAAATATATGAATTAAATCTCATTTAATCATAATTTAATTTCCTCTTTCACTTATTGTTTGAAACACTTCTATGCGTGTGACCTAATAGGTTCCCTAATTAAGTGGCAACTTAAGTCCTTAATTATTTCCTTAAATTAATTTAGGAAACTCTTAAGTGGAATTCCTATTTTCAAAATAAGAAATTTTCATAAAATGTGTATAAGTATTATGCGTATCTGTAATATACTGAGTACTTGTTCTATTTTTTAGACAGTTTTACAAAGATGCCTGGCGACAGAGATAGAGATACCAGAGAGGCTGAGGTAGCCTCTAATGAGTCCCTTGTCAGGGAAGTTTCTATTTCTGAAGGACCATCTAGATCCCAACGGACTATAGGGGATACAGAGAGAAGTGATGTCCCCTAGAGATATGAGATGATGAGTGGGAAGATGGATCTACGTAGGGAACTGGTAGAGTTGAGATGGGAATGATAAAATGTACCGCCACCTCTAGTACCAATAGCAATGCCACCCCCTGTTGCACCTGCTGCAATACCAGTTGCTCCAGCTCCTGTACAGCTAGCTGTGGTTCTTGGAAAGCCTATTATGTAGGGAGCCCGATGAGTTATTGATGAGGGCGGAGTATCTATGTTTAGCTTTCTAAAGCTAAGTCTGCCAAAGTTTAAGGGCGACAGAGGCGATGAGCCAGTCAATTTTCTTAAGGAGGTTGATAAGGTAGTTAGAAGACTACCTTATTCTAATATCCGAGTAGTTGAACTTGTTGGGTTATTGCTAAAGGGGAAAGCCTGGACATGGTTTTCTCATAGGATGGAGCCCAGATTGTATGGCGATTATCCTCCTACTTGGGCTGAGTTTAGACAAGGACTGATTGATGAGTTCCTGATAAAAGAGGTTAAGATTAGGAACCTGATACAATTTGAGCAGCTAGAGCAGGGTGGTAGATCAGTTGAGGACTACGCTGAGGATTTTATCAAATTGAGTAGGTATGCTACTCAGATTGCTCCTACTGAGGTAGATTTGATTGCCAGGTTCAGGAGGGGTTTGCATGCTACACTGCATAATGCCCTTCTGGCTATATAGTTTACATCTATGTCTACTATCATCGATAAAGCCAATCAGATGGAAGAGAAATACAAGTCAGAGAGAGAGAAAAGGGATCAGAAGAGAAAGGGTGGACCAGGATCTCAGAATAGGAGGGGGGAGAGCAACTCCCAGTCTAGACAGATTGAGCCAGTGCCTAAGTTTGATCAGAGACCTCCATCTGGCAGTCAGAGGAGGAGGACACATAGTAGGGGACCATCAGTGCAGTCTGCACCTTCCTATTCTCAGGGTTCATCTAGACCTGCTACACAGATGCCCACTGTACCCATTTGTGATTTTTGTGACAGAAGGCATGGAGGGGAGTGTCGTAGACAGTCAGGTACTTACCTGAAATGTGGGCAACATGGTCATTATTTTAGCAGATGTCCCTTATGGGGTAGACAACAGCCATCTGTTATAGTTTCTCAGCCTACAGTACAGATGAGTTAGAATGTGGCCAGAGAGGCTCCTGGTAGAGGCAGAGGCAGAGGTAAAGGTCAGGCATCTGGCAGTGGTCAAGCCCCAACAGGCAGAGGCCAGGGGTGAGTGTTTGCAGTGAACACTCAGGAGGCACAAGGATCAGGCAATGTGGTCACAGGTACTATTTTGATACATAATGAGATTGTTGATGCTTTATTTGACTCTGATGCTACACACTCATTTGTTTCACCACAGTTTGCACCTAAGTTAAATAAAGAGAAACAGTTGTTGAGTGTACCTCTAGTGATAGCTACACCTATTGGGGAGAGTGTAGATGTTGATGTCATGACCTGCTCGCGGGTCGTGACTGTCTTAGGGTGCTGGAGATGCCGAGGCAACTGACATCCGTAGAACCCATCAATCATTGCAACGTAATCACAATATCGCAGCGGAAACATATCTTACCCATCATCAATCACATAACAGTCTATAAACAAACACTCACATAATCACTATTCATTATGTCACTCTGTCATTCATTCTGTAACTCTCTGTAAATACCATAATCATATCATTAATAATCTCTAATATTCCCATACATACATGTTCATACACTAACTATACAGTACAAAACCCATGGAGCAGCTAGGATATGAACATACAAAATAATACAATGTTCATAATATTACACTGACACAAGATCTGAAGAATCCACAGAGAGCCAAAAGAGCTGGGATATCTGCCTCCTACTCTGCACCTAAGAGGGTAAACAGTGAGAGGGTGAGTAAATATGATACTCAGTAAATCTAATATGCATCGACAAATGACAGGAAATGGAATATCAATAAACAATAGGCAGATGAAATAATAATATCAGTTTGCTCATAATCTCTATAATATAGAAGCAAGTACAAAATATGACTGCAAGTAAACAATCATATCAATAGAATCAATATCACATGAATGAGATGGAAATTGACAGATATAGAGCCATGAAATGCATAGAAATGTGTCAAGCACAAATCAATATATATATATATATATAAGATTGTACGGGTCTTATGACTAGGACATCCCTTCCTAGTACAAGGTATCAATCAATACAATGTGCACAAAGCCGACAGTATGAACTCACTACCCTGTCAAAACGGCAGCTTTGTCAAATCACCTCGAGTCAATAGAAGCAATAAACACATCAATAGATACTATTTCAAAATAATGGCATTGGCAAGTATCAATAACTCATTAGTAATCAATTTAATGAGCATAAAGTCAATAAGACATCAATAATAATCGATTAAACAATGACCCAAAGTCTAACAACCAATAATGGGAACAAACATAAATTGGTCATTTGCGGCAAAAAAGTTGACGCAATTGGCATGTCATTGTCACTAGCGACGGTGGCATTCAAATGGTTGGCCTATGGATTTTTCGGCATGATTTTGGTGCAACACTGACATTGCCCCAATTATAAACAAATATACACATTGAAAGCAATTCATAGGCAACAATCGCAACTCAATAATCTTTATCAAGCATATCAATTTGGCATGGAATATAAGTCCAAAACCAAGAACAAAAATCAAGCAATTTATGCCAATTAGGGTTCACCACTTTGGCAATTTTGCACAAGGATTCCAATTGGTATTTTATCAATTTAGGCATGACAAATGATGCATAAAAGACTCACCTAGTACTCCAAATCACCTAGCAAAATTGCCTTGCCACCCAACTCCTTAATTCCTCAAAATAGGCAAAATTGGTAACTTTCTCTAACCGAATTTTCTACAACAATGTAAACATCAATTAATCACCAATAAACATCCAATTGACTTATTCTATACTCAATTTACACATCCTAACTCATATACACAAAATTGAATTACACAGCTTCACTTTAGGGTTTGGAAATTGGGCAAAAATGCTTAATGCATCTATTGATGTAATTAAACAATTTACCCAATCCTACCAACATCTAATTAATCTAATTAAACCATAAAATCAAACAAATGAACAATTTACCTCAATTCTTCAAATGGCTAAAATTCCAATGTTGGTGTTCTTGAATTTTTCTTGATTTTTTATGGTTTAATTTGATGGAGGATGGATTATTTGGTGTTTATTTCATGATTCCAACACTTTCTCTTCACAAAAATTAAAGAAAAATCAAATTGGAAATGGAAGATGAAGTCTACGGTGAAGAAAAAGCAAAATAGTCAAAAAAAATCCTAAGGCATGCTTATATAGTAAGACAAAAATGGTCAATTTCACTTTTGGTCCTCCAACTTTCCTTAATTTGCTTTTGATATATTATGACAATTTCGTAAGAAATTGGAATTCAAAGTGAATGTCCAAACATCTTATTTTTATTAATACTAATTGATAAAAATAGTTTCAGAGCCGTTCTGAAACTCAAACTATCAAAATTCTACTATATCCCCCAAAGTTCCCTTTATTTACGGTTTTGCTATCGCTTACTTTATCAGTGTTCTCAAAAAATTTTCTCATCTTTATTTTTACTGCATTTACACATGTATATACATTATCATTTACCCTTTTGCCAAAATTAGAAATTCATCAGTTGACTGTAGTGCTATTTTTTGCGGCAGTGATATCTACACTGATATTTTTCGAAAAAGTTTCTCGTTTTCGCTCTAACTGAGTTTTCAAAATTATCATTAGTCATTTTGATAATTTCAAACCATATACTGAGAACTTATTTCACAAAAATATGTTATACATATATAGGGTATTACAGTTGATTATTATTATCCTGCTTGTGTGATAGAGATTGATAATAACATTCTGCGTACTGATTTGATTGAACTGCTTGTGTTAGAGCTAGATGTGATCCTTGGTATGGATTGGCTAACTACACATTGTGTCGTTATTGATTGTTATAGGAAGAGGGTTAGATTCTAGCCTTAGGGGCAGCCTGAATTTGAATTCTTAGGTGATTAGCGGGAATTCAGGATTAGTTTTGTTTCTGCTATCTAGGCTAGAAGGATGATAGGGAAAGGTTGTTCAGACTACTTGGCTCATGTGATTGATGTGCAGAAGATTTCTATAGATATTGATCATATATCAGTGGTTCGGGAATTCTCTGATGTTTTCCCTAATGAGTTGTCAAGTTTACCCCCAGATAGGGAGATAGAGTTTGAGATTGAGGTGTATTCAAGCACCAATCCAATATCCATTCCTCCGTACAGAATGGCACTAATAGAGTTCCTCCATACAGAATGGCACCAACAGAGTTGAAAGAATTAAAGGTGCAATTACAAGAGTTATTGGATAGAGGATTTATTAGACCGAGCAATTCTCCGTGGGGTGCTTCAGTCTTGTTTGTGAAAAAGAATGATGTCTCATTGAGAGTGTGCATCGATTATAGATAGCTGAACAAGATGATAGTGAAGAATAAATATTTGTTGCCACGAATTGATGATCTGTTTGATCAATTGCAGGGTGCCAGTCATTTCTCTAATATTGACTTGAGATCTAGGTATCACCAATTGAGAATCAAGAAGGGTGATATACCTAAGACTACTTTCAGGACCCGATATGGACATTATGAGTTTCTAGTGTTGTCATTCGGGTTGACTAATGCACCTGCTATATTTATGGATCTGATGAACAGGGTGTTCAAGCCATTCTTGGATAAGTTTGTCATAGTTTTCATTGATGACATCCTTATCTATTCCAGGAGTGAGGAGGAGTATACAGAGCATCTGAGGATAGTATTGCAGACACTTCATGAGTATCAGTTGTATGCTAAGTTGTCTAAATATCAGTTCTGGCTAACCGAAGTGTGTTTTCTTAGTCATGTGATTAGTGAGGAAGGTATCATAGTAGATCCTCAGAAGGTTGAAGCAGTTGCAAATTAGCCTCAACCTTCTAGTGTTTCTGAGATCTGTAGTTTCCTTGGTTTGACAGGATACTACAGGAGATTTGTGAAGGATTTCTCCAGAATTGCTACTCTGTTGACTAAGATGACTCAGAAGTAGAGGAGATATCTGTGGACGGATGAGTATGAGGGCAATTTTCAGACTTTGAAGTCTTACCTCACTAGTGCTCCAGTATTAGCATTGCCATCAGAGGATGAGAAGTATATGGTGTATTTTGATGCTTCTCGAATTGGATTGGGATGTGTTTTGATGCAGTTTCGGAGAGTAATTGCCTATGCTTCTAGACAGTTAAATAAACATGAGGGAAACTATCCGACACATGATTTAGAGATGGTAGTTGTAGTGTTTACATTGAAGATATAGAGGCATTATTTGTATGGGTCTCAATGCGAGATATATACTGATCATAAGAGTTTGCAGTATATACTTCAATAGAAGGATCTGAACCTCCGACAGCGCAGATGGGTTGAGTTGCTAAAGGATTATGATTGTGAGATCCTTTACCATCCAGGAAAAGCTACTGTAGTAGTTGATGCATTGAGCCAGAAGTCTATGGGCAGTCTAGCTCACATCTCAGTTGTCAGGAGACCTTTGATCTGTGAGATGCAGGAGTTAGCCATTATGGGTGTAGAGTTGATTTGGGATCCCTGGATTGAAATTAGGCTCTGATAGCTTAGTTTCGGGTTAAGCCACTATTGATTGATGACATTAAGGTGGCACAGGATAAAGATCCATATCTATTGAAGCTGAAGGGAGATGTACAAAATGGAAAGATATCAGAGTTCACAGTAGAGAATGATGTATTGAGATATGGGAAGTAGATATGTGTACCCGACATTAATGGGCTACGAGATCAAATTATGAGAGAGGCTCATTATTCATTGTATAGTGTACATCCTGGGATTACCAAGATGTACCATGATTTCAGAGATGTATATTGGTGGTCTGGTATGAACAGGGATGTAGCTCGGTTTGTCTCTATAAGCTTAGCCTGTCAGCAGGTTAAGTTTGAGCATCAGAAGCCGTCTGGCTTGCTTCAGGAGATACAGTTGCCTAAGTGGAAATGGGAGCAGATTACAATGGATTTTGTAGTCAGTTTACCAAGGACTATACGGGGTTACGACTCCATATGGGTTATTATAGATCGATTGACGAAGTCTGCTCATTTCCTGGAAGTTAAGACTACTTACTCTGCAGCTCAGTATGCATAGTTGTATGTGGATAAGATAGTTCGACTTCATGGAGTGCCAGTGATGATTATATCAGATAGGGGTACGCAGTTTACCTCTCGATTTTGGCAGAAGTTCCAGGAGGCTATGGGTACCCAGTTGATATTCAATACAGCTTTCCATCCACAGAACGATGGACAGTCAGAGAGGACGATCCAGACTTTGGAGAATATGCTGAGATTATGTGTTCTGGATTTCAAGGCTAACTGGGATCAGTATCTGCCACTGATTGAGTTTTCCTACAATAATAATTACCATTATTTTATTGGAATGGCTCCATATGAAACACTATATGGTAGGAAATGCAGATCTCCAGTGTGTTGGGTGGAACCAAGAGAGAAACAAATAGAGGGACCAGAGTTGATAAAGGAGATAATGGAAAAGGTTCCTACCATTAGAGATCGGATGAAGACCGCTTTCAGCAGACAGAAGAGTTATGCTGATCCGAAGGGGAAGGATGTGCATTTTGCAGTTGGTGACCATGTCTTTCTTAAGATCTCACCAATAAGGGGTGTTATGAGATTTAGGAAGAAAGGGAAGTTATCACCAAGATTTGTAGTCCCATTTGAGATACTTGACAAGATTGGCAATGTGGCTTACAGATTGGCTCTTCCACCAAATTTGAACCATGTTTATCCAGTGTTCCATATTTCCATGCTGAGAAAATATATGTATAATTCATTGTATGTATTGGAGGTATAGGATATTGGAGTTAATGAAGACTTTTCATTTGAGGAGCTACTAGAGGAAATTGTAGACCGACAAGTCAGGCAGCTGAGGAACAAAGAAATCCCAATGGTTAAAGTGTTGTGGAAGAATCAGATAATGGAAGAGTACACATGGGAAAGCGAGTAGGACATGAGGGGCAAATATCCCTTCCTGTTCCATCAGTGATGTATATAGATGTATGTATATGTATGTGTGTATTTAAATTTGAGGACGATTTTTTTTTGGAGGGTAGAATGTAATACCCTATAAATGCATAACAAGTTTTTGTGAAATAAGTTCTTAATATATGGTTTGAAATTATAGAAATAACTAATGATAATTTTGAAAACTTAGTTAGAGCAAAAACGAGAAACTTTTCCTAAAAATGTCGGTGTCGATATCGCTGAAGCAAAAATAGCAGTACGGTCGACGGATGAATTTTTTATTTTGGCAAGAGGATAAATGATAATGTATATTCATATGTAAATACAGTAAAAAGAAAGATGAGAAAAATGTTTAAGAACACTGATAAAGTAAGCAATGGCAAAACCGTAAATAAAGAGAACTTTAGGGGTATAGTGAAATTTTGACAGTCTGAGTTTCAGAACGGCTCTGAAACTATTTTTATTAAATAGTATTAATAAAAATAAGATGTTTGAATATTCACTTTGAATTCCAAATTTCAACAAAATTATCAGAACAAATTACAGAGTGAAAATGTTGCAAAAGCACAATTTATGGAAAGTTGAAGGACTAAAAGAAAATTTGCCATTTTTGTCTTAGTATATAACTTTGCCTTAGAATTTTTTTTACCCATTTCTTCTCTTCTTCATCTGTGGGTTGTTCTTCATCTTCCAATTTGATTTTTCTTTCATTTTGTGAAGAGAAAGTGTTGGAAACTTGATTTAAACACTAAATAATCCATCCTCCATCAAATTAAACTATAGAAAATCAAGAAAATTTCAAGAACAACAAGCTAGGGATTTTAGACCATTTGAGGGATTTGAAGTAAAATGTTGTTTTATTTGAATTTATGGTTTAATTAGGGTTATTTGATGTTAGTTAGACTGGATAATTGGTTTAATTGCATCAATTGATGCATTAAGCATTTTTGCTCAATTTTAAAATCCTAAACCTAAGTTGTATGGATGGATTTTGTGTAAACGAGTTAGGATGTGTAAATTGAGTATAGAATAAGTCAATTGGATGTTTATTGGTGATTAATTGATGGTTACATTGTTGTAAAAAATTCAATTGGAGGAAATTGATGATTTTGCCTTCTTTGAGAATTTGAGGAATTTGGTAGCAAAGCAATTTTGCTTGGTGAATTAGAGTGCTAGGTGAGTCTTTTATGCATCATTTGTCATGCCTAAATTTTTAAAATACAAATTTGAAACCTTATGTGGAAGTGCCATTTTGGCCGAACCTATTAGGGCAAAAATTGCCTAGTTTTGTGCTTGTTTTTCATATGGCTTTTGTATGCCAAATTGATCCAATTGTTGATGATTATTGAGTTGTATTTGATGCCTATGGGATTTCTTTCAATGTGCTTTGTTGTTGATAATTGGGGCAATGTCAATGTTGCACCAAAACCTTGCCAAAAAATCCATAAGCCAACCATTTGAATGCCATTGTCGTCAGCGTCAATGGCATGCCAATTGCATCAACTTTTTGGCCGTAAATGACCAATTTATGTTTGTTCCCATTATTGGTTGCTAAACCTTTGGTCATCGTATAATCGATCATTATTGATATCTTATTGACTTTATGCTCATTCAATTGATTGATGATGAGTTATTGATACTTGTCGATGCCATTATTTTGAAATGGTATCTATTGATGTATTATTATTTCTATTTGATTCCGAGGTCATTTGACAGAGTTGCCGTCCCGATAGGGTAGTGAGTTCATACTGTCAGCTTTGTGCATAATGTATTGCTATAGTATCCTGTACTAGGAATGGATGTCCTAGACATAAGACCCGTACAGTCTTATGTTTATATATATATATATATATATATATATATATATATATATATATGTATATATATATATGTGTGTGTGTGTGTGTGTGTGTGTGTGTGTGTGTGTGTGTGTGTGATTTGTGCTTGCCACATTTCTATGCATTTCATGGCTCTATATCTGTCATTTTCATCTTTTCCATGTGATATTGATTGTATTGATGTGATTGTTTACTTACAGTCATATTATGTACTTGATTCTGTATTACAGAGATTCTAAGTAGATTGATTCATTTACTTCATCTGCCTATTGCCTATTGATATTCCATTACTCATTTTAAAGGTCGATGCATATTATATTCACTGAGTATCATATATACTCACACTCTCACTGTTTACCATCTTAGGTGCAGAGTAGGAGGCAGATATCCCAGCTTTTGACTCTTTGTGGATTCTGCAGTGATTTAGCAGTGTAATGATTTTAAACACTGAATATTTTGTATGTTCATATCCTAGCTGATCCATGGGTTTTGTATGGTATAGTTAGTGTATGAACATGTATGTTTGGGAATATTGAAGATTATTAATGATATGATATGGAAGTTTTAGAAAGTTACAGAATAAATAGTGTATATGTGAGTGAATGGTTATATGTTATTATTATTGATTGATGATGGGTATAGATTTGTTGTTCCACTGCGATTTTGTGATTGCATTGTAATGATTGATGGGTTCTACGGGTGTCGGTCACCTCGGCATCTCCTGCACCCTAGGACTGTCGCAGCTCGATTCGGGATCAGGTCGTGACAGTCACGCCCATTAAAAATATTTCACACTCGTTAAGAATCGTTCTATTTCTTTTTAAAATTTTGGACTTATCTTTTACTGCCGTGAACAATCTTCACACCCGTGTATATGCAGGTATTTAAATAGCTTGCATCCGTGACTTTTCATTTCTAATTCAAATTTTAGATTTCTTTTTCACTCTCTCTCCCATTTTTCTCTCAATCTTTCAAAATTCCAACTCACTCTCTCTCATTTTCTTCAAATCTTTTATTATAAATCTTCATTATATCTTCCTTAAACCCTAAAACTATGGTGAAAACTAAGAATATGGGTGGTAGAGGCAAAGGAAAGGGTCCAAATTTGAGTGAAGAATCCCAAGCGCGGGAAGAATTGGTTAAGCTATCTTATGGTCTTTCATTTACTTCTCAGTATTACATTGACAGATTTTCAGTGCTTAAACGTCGAAGAAACCTGGTAGGTGGTCGAAGCATTCATTTTACTAATTTGGGTATGATTGGTTTGAAAGAGTCTATCACTAATTACTGCATAGCTTTATTTGGAGATAGACACTTTGCTTATTATTCATCGGACTTACACTTAGAACTAGTGTATGAATTTTTCACCACACTTCTTGTGAGTCTCACAAGTGATATGACATTCAGGCTAAGCAAAACAAATCGTTCATTATCTTCTGATGCTCTATGTGGTTTGTTTAAGCTTAAGTCTAATGGGGTTTGCCGAATTTCAGATCATTGGGATCCTTCCTCGGTTTGGAAAGCATTGACTGGCTCTACTCAGTATGATGTTCGGACTACAAAATCTTCAAGGATTCATGACTCGGCTCTCTGAATTATACATCGGTTCCTCACCTATTCGGTTTTTGCTAGAGGAGACAGCAATGGAGCTGCTAGTCTCAAGGAGCTATTTCTTTTGGATTGTTTGAGACAAGGAATCGATGTGGATGTTGCTAGGTGGTTTGTGGATACATTTAAGAATATGAGCTCAAAAGTCAAAGGAAAACTACTTCTTGGTATGTATGTGACTCGGATTACAAATCACTTTAAGATTCCTCATAATCCGGAATTCAAAGTTCATATCACTTCTAAGGATCATCTAGATATTTCAACTTTTTGCGATATGTGAATTGCGAAAAAGGCTGGTGATGGATGGGTCTTAGCTACTATTGATGGGGATGATGAGACATATGATGAGCTTGCTGCAATGTTTGATGAGCCATCCCGAAAAAGACCTCACAATCCTCCTTTTGCAGCACCACCGACTAGCTCTAAGCCATCCTCTTCAACTGATTCCTTTCAGAGTCAAGTGTTGGAGCATTTGGCTAGGCTCAACACTAGACTTGACTCGGAGTTGCTTCTCGACTGGATAAACTTAAAGCAAATCAAAAAGAGCTACAAAAATTCGTAGATAGTTTTCGAAGTGCTTTATCACTTGGAAGTACCCCTAAACCTTATGACTCTTTCGTTCCTCCTTCATCTTAGTTATTCTTTTTTTTTTTTAAGCTGAACTTTTGTTTATGTGATCATATTTTATCATGTTTATGTTCATAGTAATGACACATTTCTCATTTTGATATTTATGTAATACTTCCTTATTTATGAAATTTTTGCTTTTTATATTGAATGAGCTATTATATACTATGTTATTAGTATGTTAAACTAAAGAAAACCTTTTTCATTATTGACAAAAATGGAGAGAAATATTGAATGCTATTGATGACATTATTTAACTAAATGTTTATCTAAATTAAAGGGGAGTTTTAATTCAGAGGAAATATTTAATTGACTTATTTATATTCTCAACACATTATTTTGTCATCATAAAAAATATAGAGATTGTTGTCTCTAAAATAATTTTGATGATGTAATTGAAATCCAAAATAAAGTGTTAATTAATATACTTGAGTTACAATTAATTATTTAACTTGTGTTTAAATTTTTGTTTAAAAATAGGGATTCACGCCCGTGAGCATTATTAACGCCCGTGAACAAGATCAAGGCAATATATGAAATTTACTCAGAAAAAATTTTCAAGCTCGTAAACTTTTCTTCACGACCGTGAAAGAGTTTCATGCCCGTGATTCTGATTCATACCCGTAATTATTTTAAAAATGGTTTTGGCTCAGAAACACAAAAAAAATTTTCAAGACTTTGAAAAATTATTCATGCTCGTGAAATATTTTCACGTCATCAAACCAATTGTTCCCTCCTGAGTCTCCAATTCAACAATAAATATTTATAATAAATATTGCACGCCTCAATTATCTGATCCTAATAAATAATAAACTACTAGAATAATGCAGTATATTTCCCAATAATTATTCTTTTAATCCATTATACTCCATAATAATAATTATTTTCGAAATATGAAATAATTCATTCAAATTTAAACAAGTCTCAAAAATACTTATTCAGGATTAATATTTAAATATCGGCACTTAATTTTACTAACTAATAATACTTTCCATAAATAATTTATTTAACCAATAATTTTTTATTTCCTCATCTAAAAAAAAATCCCATAATAATCTAATAGATAAAATTTCTAATATCAAACTGCAATTAATTCTATAAAATAATTATTTACTAAATCCTTCATTAATAAGTAATAATAATAGCAATTTTACTGTAATTCATATCCCAATAATTTATCAACCTAAAAATATTTTTAATTAACTTCACAATTAAAATGTCACCCAAATAAACGGTCCATCAAACTTTAATAATTTATTTTATCTCTAATTAATATTTCACTAGTTATTTGAAACTCCAAAATAAAATTTTGAAATAACCCACAAATAATTCAGTAAGATAATTTTTTGCTTAAATCCTTAAGTAATAATTATATTATAATTAAAACAATAATAATTAGTCCTCTAAAATATCATTACTTATCATTACGATTCTATATTATCCAAATAAATTATTAATCAAACTTCAAATAATTTTCTCCAATTAAATTAATTTATTAACCTAATTTAATTACCGTCTCAATTAATTTATTTCATAATAATTTAAATTTTTGATATCTAAATTTCACAAATATCCTTTAAATATAATCCATAATTACTCCAAATCAATATAATTAATTTATCTTAATTTATTTATTTAAAATAAATAATATTATCAATTTTTCACTGTATAAATACTCTAATACCAGTGTCAATATTTAATATTTTTTATAAATTTATCTCCTAAGTATATTCTAAATAATTAAGAATAATTTTTAAAACATTTAAAAAATATTTAATATTTTTTATAAATTTATCTCCTAAGTATATTCTAAATAATTAAGAATAATTTTTAGAATATTTAAAAATATACTTACTCAAAATTATCAAAAATTCACGTGCGTGTTCCTTTTCAGCCCTGATTTCAGTATCCGATAGAGACAAAATTAATACCCACGAAAAGCTGGCATAGAGAAGAGTCCAACGGGATCAAAATTATCGACGTATGCCACCAAAATTAACCGAAATCTACCAAAAAAGCTTCGACGCCGACACTATCCTGAATCGCGTGCGCTATCCCTGGTGGTCGGATTCCACTGCTATTGTCGAGACAGAACTAGAACTTTATACTTGGAGGCCAAAGTTATTTATAAGTTTTTTATTCTTCCATTTTCTTTATCACACACTAAAATCTGTTATTTTTTTTTAGATTTCCCGAGATGTTTTGTCAATTCTTCCTTTTCATTCAATAGTATTGATTTAAAATTCTTCACTAAAACTCAATGATAGTTTTCTTCTATTTCATTTGAGATTTCATATAATCTATTGTTATTGTTTGATTTGAAGGGGCCAATTATTTTATTTGATGGGGCTCTTATTAAAAATGAATATAAGATATACCTATATATATGTACTATTATTTTGGCTGGGGGTGGTGGCCCTGAAGGAATAGCCATGGCTCCGTACCTGGCTGCTGCCTCTTCTAGAATCGTCGATGCACGAGCAATCCCTTCCTGGCAGCAGTTACGGTTATTACCGGCGGAAGCCATGAAGCCATAATTTCTGGTGGCCTTCTTTCTCTCCCTTTCTTTTTCTCTGTGTTATTTCCCTTTCCCGCTACTGTTCGTTCCATTTCTTCTTTCTATTGTTCCAGTTCCTTCTTTCTTTATCCTTATATATATATATATATATATATATATATATATATTCTGGAACTATCCAGAAATAATAATAATAATTAATTTAACTATATATAAATAGACAATTACAAAAATTAAACATTACAATAAAATAATACCAAAAACTTTTTAAATCTAAAAATTTAAAATCAAATCCTCAAATAATCTTTTCCTTTACTTTTAAATAAATAATTATTTTTTGAAATAAAATATTATAAATCCTAAAAATATAATTTATTTTTATTTATTTGTATATACAATAAATATTATTATTTCTCAAATAAATATAACTTTAAAAATAATTTAAAAATACGGGTGTTACATTCAATTTCACATGTCATCAAAAAAATAAAAAAAAGTGAGTGGTAAGCTTATCAAATAATGTTTAATTTTACATTTAATCCTTATTTCAAAAAGAAATATGTAGCGCTAATTGTTTTATTGTATTATGTGATTTTGACGCCGGAAGTTTGTTAATCTATTTATGATCTTAAGCTATATATCAAAAATTAAACACAAAAAGGTTGAAATGTCGATATGTCCGAGTGGTTAAGGAGTCAGACTCGAAATCTGTTGGGCTATGCCTGCGCAGGTTCGAATCCTGCTGTCGACGTTTTCTGATGGCCATGTCTATAGTATCTTGTGCTTCTGCCTTTTTAAGACAAACCATTTCTAGTTAATGAATAGTCTTTTTTTTTTTTTTTGCTGGGTAATGTATCGACTTCCCTCCCAATTGATTTATTTAAATAAACAAGCATAACAATATACATAATCACATTACTTAGGACATTTATTTTGAAAAATTAATCAAATGGTCCTTATTCTTACTGTTTATTAAACAATTTGATCCTTTTGTTAATATTCTTGTTAAATTGCATTGATATATTAATTTTACCTTTAATTCAACTCCAAATTTTCCTTTTTTACTATCAAATGAATCAATTTCCAAATAGTGATTAAATGATTTATTCTTTCTTCTCAACTTCATCATAAACTCAATAAATATTGAACCAGGAATTTCAAGTATATGATATAATCTCTTAATTTTTGAAATGTAAAAATAGATATATTAAAAAATAAAAGTAAATCATTTTATCAAACAAACACTAAAAGCTACATATATAAACAATAACAACCATTTTTTGGAATTTGAAAACACTAAGCCTAAATAAAATTTTTAAGGTTAATTATCAATTAAGCCTAAATAAAATTATAATTTTACAATTTAATAATGAATTTTTTTTTATTTTACGACATCTTTTAGTTGGTTAACGAAATAATAACCACTCAGATCCTAATATAAAAATAAAAATCTTGATGACTAATAAATACAAAAACCATAAAATTAATTTTGAAAATAAAAATTTTGATTAATATAATTTATCATATAATAGTGACTAAATAATTATTTACTTTTAAGGTTAAAAATAACATTTCTCTATTTTTATTGATTAATGGTAGCCTAAACCGTTCTAGCTTGCTTGCCTTTTTATTTTTTATTTAAAAAAAAAAAAAACTGTTTTAATTGATATGATTTTAGTGTAGATTAGTATAAAATCTGACTAAAAAATAAAATGGAAAAACTATGAAAAGCACAACTAGCAACAGAGCCAGCACATTCCAAATCTGTAAACAAGAAGTTTGTCCAATAAGCAAAGAAGCACGGACACATTAGATAGAAGGGAGAGTCGGTGTCCGACACTTGTCCAACACCGACACGTTTCGATACGTTCTCGACATGCGGTCAACAATTTTCGATACATTGACCATTTCGACACAAGAATTTAACCGTGTCGGACACGATCAAATGACAATTGTGTAAATAATATAAAATGGCAATTTTGTAAATACCTCAAATTTCTTAAATCCCTAATTCAATCTCCTAAATCAGCACAATTGCTCTGCTGATTTTTTTTACCGTCACTTCATCTTCACTTCGCAAGTAAGTTCCTTCTTCTTCTTCTTCTTCTGGTCTTCTTCTTCTTTTTTTATGGTTTCTCTTCTTCTTCTTCTTCTTTTTTTCTAGTTTCTCTCTTCTTCTTCTTGCATCGCATTTCTTCTATGGCATTTTTTGACCAAATCTCTTTGCTCTGCAGATTGTGTTTACCGTCGCTTCGTCATCGCTTCTCACGCAGGTAAGTTCCTTCTTCTTTTTCTTCTTCTTCTTTTTCTAGTTTCTCTGCTTCACCAAATCGCTTTGCTCTGCATTTTTTTTTTTTTTTTTTTTTTTTTTGCCTATGGATGGGATATTTGTTTTCTTTAATTGAAGGTAACAAGTTTTAATTATTCTAATCAAGCCTTGTAAAGTAGGCTTTTAATCTCATGGAGCATCAAATTATCACATACAAATGGTAGAAAATTGACAGTGAATAATCTGAAA